>JASAMY010000783.1:0-29722 GCA_030248085.1 Paralinhomoeus sp. GSCO2_6 | reverse complement strand
CCCCCCCCCCTTCACCCCACAAGGTGGGTGAACGCTGGAAATGGAGTAAAGCTGTCCTATTACAGGCACTGCTAGGATAGAGCCACACAAAACATAGTGTTAGGTAAAGTGCCTCGGGGGCACAATCGGAGAGAGGGCACTAATGTTTCAACATTCTGCTACCCGGGGACCGGGCCTGGACATCATTGGAGTGTTTACGATATAATTCGGCGGACCCACCATCGTATTGTGCGAACCCATGGACGCGTCTAGGTCTCAAGCGCGCCCCTCAAGGCGCGCTGCAATCTCTACGAGGTCTGCGATCACGCGGTCCTTATCGAGGCCGCCTGGAACGAGCCGACGGCCGCGCAGTCGCTTCGCTCGCCACCACTGCTCGGCTGCTCGCCTACTTCGGCGCTAACGGCTCCGCTAGGCAGAATCTCATGACCTTCACCGCGTTCCCGAAGGTTTACGGTTGGTTCTAGCGTGTTCAATCAAACGTTGTAAGGGGATGGCAGCGTATGCCTAGTGATAAAAAGAATCGGCCTATTGCGCGCACCGTTCTGGGTTCCACTCTAGATGGGTCCACTAGATCGGCTAGATAGATTTTTGGACTCAATGGATTTTCTCGTGCCGTCGCTGCCCTAGATTACAGATGGCGTTCTTCCCAAATGACTTTGGCAATTACCCATGCGGCTCTAGACGGAAAGGCGTCATGGAGTTGGGTGTGCTATATGGGCCATTGACGACCTCCTAGCGTTGCCCTTAAATCCAGCAACAACAACTCTGTAAGGGGAGGAAATGAGCAAAACACAAAATACTTTCAGAAAACGCATCGCGCGCATTCGGCGTGCAGGAGAAGCGGGCGATTCGAAACGAAATCTCAAAATTATGCGCCAAACCCAACTGTGTCGGCACTATTTGGGTCGTCCTGTATGGGGCGGGCGACGCAAACGGCTCCTTGTTGTGGGACCGAAACCAAGACGAGCGGGTTGGCAAATTTCGCCGGCTTCTCAATTCTTGTCCCATCTTATTTTGGTGCGTCATTCCAGGTAGCGATTGGCGAGTCGTACAAGGACGAGGAGTTGCTGGTGGACCTGAACGCCTGCTCTCGGGCGCGGCGCGTCGTGCTGCTCGCAGAGAGGGCGGACAGCGCGACGCTGGCGTCGACGGTCCGACGGATGCGGAGCCGGAAGCTGGACTCTCTCATCGCGCACCCCTCGAGCGGGTTGCTGCTCGGGCTGCGAGAGCGCGCCTGGGCCGGTCTGGCGAGCGGCTGCAACGCCAGCGCCATGAAGGTGCGGGGCGGCAGTCGTGCTTGCGCTGGTGGGAATCGCTCCTGAAGTGCGTGTTTCAGGAGCTGGCTTCCAGCGTCGATGCCGCATTCGCGCCGCGGGACTCGACACCGCAGCAGCGCCGGAACAGCGCGTGCGCCAACCCCAGGGCGTGTAGATTCGTGTCCACGGCGCAATGGTACCGCAGAGTGTTTTGACGTACTGGAAAACGCAATATGGGTACGGACAGGCAAGGTATTCAACCGTGATCTGCTGCTGCTGCTGCTGCTAAATTGTGTCGCGTGCTGCTGCTATGACGTGTATAGAACAGCGTCTTTGTGTAGGGCTAACTAAACTGACGCGCCTTATGCAGATGACGACGTGATACCAGGTGACCTTGTAGTCTCGGCGGAGAATCTGGATTAGAATGAACTAGACAAAATCGCTGCTAGAGACTGCATTTGGGCTTGCGGCATTCGGCTAACAAAACTGTCAACTAACCAGCAATGCAAGCAACAGACGTCACGGAGCGGCCTAGCGCAACTGTCAACAGTGAGCTGAACACGCTTTCTCTTGCATTCCTGCGCTGTTTCCACGCAAGTCCTTTAAATTTCGGCAATTTAGGACCAAAACGGTCACCTCTGCGTCTCACTCTGCCCTGCTTCTGCTACCTTTTCCACCATTGTTGAGCGCCACGTAGGTGCGTTAACACTTCACTACTAGAAATCAACACTTCACTATTGCATTGCTTTGCTTCGGGTGCCTTTAGAGAGCTTGATGAATTCAAAGCTGATAAGCTATTGACACAGAGTGATCGATCAGAAGACAGTAGTAGCAAAGGAAACGACATGGCGCATTTTGTATGCACGCTGCAAGCTGTTTTGAGTTTGTTCTTTGAACATCGGATGGACAGTCTAGCTAGTGTCTTCAGCGACACACATAGCGTCTTCAGCGACAGCATTTGGCACACGCATAGGCTTCTCAAACTTGTCTCTCCGCTTCATGCTTCTAGAACAGCCCAGGATGAGAAAGGAGGAGGGTGGGAACGGATCCGCAACGCTCTTGCGAGTTGTTTAAAATCGTGGTAACGCTAACCGGCGTGACGTAATGGTCAACTTTCGGGGCCCCAGGAGTGACCCTATTGTGCCCAACTGTGATTGTGGTGACCAACTCCTCACTACATAGCTTGACCGCCCTCACTAGCTGACCGCTTAACCGCTCGCGGTCGCGGTCCGATCTCGGCCCCGAGGAAGGGAGGTCCTCGCCACGACACCGGTCGTCATCAACAGGCCAGGCCGAGACAGAGCGAGGCCGAGGAAGCAGCCGCAGCCGCTTCTTACCGTTTCAACAACAACGCTCAGACTAAATCAACAATCAAATATGCTGAGTAGGCAGCTACAATGTAGTGTAAAATGTAAAAGAAAGCATTGGAAGGCGCGTAAAGCATAACCAATTGAAATTTGCGATCGGCGAAATTTCGGCGAAAATTCGGCGAAATTTTCCGCGTAGTGAAGTGCAAATATGCGGCCACGTACAGTTAAACCGAATTTCGATATTATTTTTATTAATTTTTAACTGGGAATGGAGGAGACACGCAAGCGGAGACGCAAGCGCCTGCCATCCGACACTATGGGCTCGCCGGCTCCGGCGAAAATCAGCGGTAGTCTCGCATTTTTATTTTTTAAATGGTTTTTCTGCAATAAACAATATTGGTGAATATCGCAGTGGACGACCAACCAACCGCGTCGGCCACAGGAGGCCCCGAAAATGCGATGAATCAGCCGCAAAAAGCGGTTTGGAACGCCGCCAACGTGGGATTGTTCTATGAGGCGCTGAAACAGGTTTGTTGGTACAAACATCCATTGCTCGCTAATTAATTTATCTACAACGCAATGACGTTTGTTCTGCACACAGCACGGCAAGGCGTTTGGCCAAATCCGCAAGTCGATGTGCGAGCAGCGCCAAAGGCAGCCCAAGGAGGGCACTAGCGAATTCTCTGTCGAGCAAATCAGACAGTTCTATTACAACTCTCTGAAACAGCCGTACAATCTGGTGGATTTGAAAGATGGTGAGCGTACAAAACATCCCGAACGACTTTCGGGATGACCCCTCCTTCCACTGGCTTTCAATTTTTTTTTTGAGCCTCAACCAATTTTTTTTTTGTAAAATTGCGAACATTGTGCCTGTGGTGTGGCGCTGTATATTTGTACACGCAGCTTTACGTCTTTACGGTTTCCCAATCATTCACCCAACTTTGTTCAAACCCTCTGTTTTTTTCCTAAAGGCCGGGCAAAATTCATGCATGTTTTTGAATATATTTAGAATATTCCGAACGTATTCGTCGTGTTGAATATTCACCTAGTGGTGTTCAGTGAACGCCCAGAAGGACGCCAAGGACATTTTCCTGCTCATAAACGCGTTTGAGTGGCGCAAAAAGGTTGGCGAATACCCGGTGAAGCCCCGCGACAAAGAAAGCCTAAGGCAGCTGATTCTCAACGGGTCTTTTTTCCTCGAATTTCGTTATTTTTGCTAATTTCGGCGTATTTGCGCCTTTTCAGTTTTGTCACCGTGAAACAGCGCAAAACGTCCGCCAAACCGCAGAGTCCCAAGAGCGCGCGCAACGACAAGCTGATCATTCGGACGCCCAATTGCGCGGCTCTGAGGAAATTCTGTCAAATTTCCCAGGAAATTCCGGCCCCCTCTGGGCCCGAAAGAAGCACCGGGGAATGCGCGGAGCCCTCTACGTCGGGTACTGGCCGAATTGTCAGTCTTGAATTGATCCCGAAACGCTACGGGGACAAGGCTTTCGTGCTACGCTGCGAAAGGAACCCCTTTGTCAGACTCAAAGTACACAGCGACACCAGACTAGCAGCAGTCTTGGACGCGTTGGGGAAACTGTGGCTGCCGGCGGAGCAGAGGAAGGTGCGCGACGCGCTGCTGGCACGCGCGCACACTGGCGCGCACGCACCTGTACGCGTTCAGCGAGCGTTGTTGCTGACGAAAGCGAGTCCGGAGCTGCGCGACGCGGAGCAGCCATGGGCCTGCTCTCTGAAATTGCACTTTCTTCTACCCGAGAGCAGTCGAGCGGCGCCCGGCGGCGCCCACTCGGTCAAGTTCGAGTCCAAGGCCTGTCAGAGCCCCGACAAGAAGAGGCCGCCGCCGCCTCCGCCGCAGAACAACTTCACGATCAGTCTCAACAGATGCGCGTGCGTGCGTCCTTTGCTCGGACCAAACTTGGCAGCGTGCCGTCGGTGCCCTAGATTACAGCTGGCGTTCCTCCGAATGTCTTTGGCTAAATATGCGGCTCTAGACTGGCAGGCGTCATGGAGATGGCTGTGCGAAATGGGCCATTGCCCCAAATCGCACGACAACAACAACAACAACAACAAACTTGGCGCGTTGTCTCGACCAACCGCTGTATGACACCGTTTTTAGAGAGGTGTACGCGCGCGGCAAGGAGGCGGGCGGGGGCGGCGACAAGCAGCTGGTGGACGGTGGTGCCGCGCAGCCGTCGGCAAAGCCTGCTGCAGCCCTGGAGCTTGCAGAGCGAGCGACGGCGGCCACGGAGCGCCAGGAGCAACTGTTCTCGAGCGACGAATCGAACGGGGCCACTCAGCCCAAGGAGAACCAGACCAGCCACAGGAATCCCGGTGCGTCTTTCCCCTGGACGACCCTCTGTACAAATGACGCACTGCTGGGGGGGGGGGGGGCCAACCAACGCCCCACTGAAACTTTGTTTTTGTTTGTGCGTGGGCCGCTTCTATGATCGCGGGGAGGGGGGCCTTGCTCTGGTCACAATCGACCGCTGCAAGTGAGAGATGAGACCCAGTCAGCCCCATCCTGGGGGGCTGGCTCCCTGGCCGGCAAATCCCGCCGCTCCACTGCCGCCGGGTTGGTTCCGCTGGGCGGCAGTTCAAGGGACGCCCAAGACATACAGCTGCCACCGACCTGCTGTCCAGACGGCTCCGACCATGTCCTCCCCCCCCCCCACTGAAACTCGTATCCATCCTTGGTCAAACCAGGTCAATTCCTCTCAAGTGTACCATAGAGGTGACACCCATGGACCTCATCCCGCTGTACCCCATTGCCTCGAAGGACGACGCATAGCTGAATCGTAATGTGTGGCATCCGTTGAACGAAATCCTACCCTCACCTCCCTCCTCCTGTTTTCCGCCGCAGTTGTGTTGTACGCTTGCGTTGCCCTTGATTCGCCTCCCCTCATCGCGTAGTTATTTATTGTGTGTGGTCGTTGGACAACAAAAAGTGGGCAGATTTCCAGACGGCGAGCTGCAGCCAGTGGAGCGGGCGCCAGCCAGTGTGCTCCTGGACGCTGTAGCCTATGCGAATGGCATCGATCGCGACGCGGCCAACAGGATCACAGTGGCGCAGCTACTGCTGATGGTTTAACTTTTTTCTTTATTTTTGCTGCGTTTTTTTTTTGTGCAGTTTGCCACTGTTTCAGCACGGCTCTAGCAGACCAACGAGCCCAATTCGAATGGCCTACTCGATCGAAGTGGCGCGATCAGCCAGCGACAGACAGAAGGGCGGCCAGGCCTTGCCCGACAAATGGAGGGTATTGCTGCAGGTGCTGTCGAGAGACTACGCTGCTGCCATCTCCAGACAGGTCGATTGGGTCGCTGTCTGTGCGTGCGTGCGTGCGTGCGTGTGTGCAGGTGCGTTTGTGCGTGCCGGTGCGCGTGTGCGTGTGTACCGGTGCGTGCGTGCGTGCGTGTGTACCGGTGCTTGCGTGGGACCTTGCTTATAACTGGTTGCAGCCACCGCAAGCGGTACCAGTGAAGCACTTGCAAGAGGTGATGCGAACCAACGCGTCGGTGGACCCCGCCAAGAAGGCCGCCGCGCCCAAGAATGGTCCGTTGCCCTTGTTGTTTTTGTTGCCTTTTGTGTTGTTTTTTTTTGTTCTCACGCTCTAGGGGCTCTCTCCCATTCGGCTGTCATTTAGCCTACTTGCCAAAAAGAACTCAATTTCGGTGCCGCCAACAGAGTAGAGAGCGAGTCACTCAGTGGAAAGGCGTCATCTCGTCGCCTTCGTGGTCGTTCCGGGGCTTTGGCCCGAAATCCGTGGGGTGAAGGGGGGGGGGGGGGCTGGGGGGTTAAAAACGTTGTTGTGACAGTGACCCGTCCCATCTGGTGGTGTCAGAACAAAGCTAAGCAACATTTTTTAGCGCCGCCGCTCGTATCGAGCCGGCGGGGCGCCGCCGCCGCCGTCGCCGCGCCGTCAGCAGCGGCAGGGGGTGGAGGAGGGCTGTTCGAGTCGCAGCTCAAGACGCTCGTCAAGTACCCCGTGAAGGCCGTCAACGTCCTCCAGCAGCCCATCGCGACCGTGCCCATTGCCCTGCCTACGGCGGACCCGCCGCGGCCCTACCGCGCGCTCGTACCCAAACCCGTTCAGCAGCAGCAGCAGCAGAGGTGGGCGGTGACACACCGGTTTGCTGGGTTGAGATATTCGGGTGCGTGTTTGTTGCAGGCCCATGGAAACGGTGGCGATCGCTTCGACCGGCCTGCCGCAGCGGGTGCGCTCTTGTTTCTCACTTGCCGCCGTACCTCTAGATGAGTCACAGGTGGGGGGGGGGGGGTCCCGAAACCAAAAACAGGGGAGGTGTAAACGACCTGCTGAATGGAAATTTTCACCAAAATAGCGTCTGAATGGGGTCTAAGTAGCCTTATTTACCTAGCTGTTTTTCTGGCGTATAGCACTGCAAGAACGTTGGCAAAAACGCTCGCGTTTATCATTTGGACGGGCCTGAAGAACATAAAGAAAACTTTCTGCGGGTTTGGGTTGTGGGGGGGGGGTGGTTGAAGTTGAGTCGCGAGGGTTGAGAGGTTGCTCTCCGAACGCTGGCCCATTGATTCCAGGACCAGCCAGAGTACCTGTTGGTCCAAGAGCCGTTGGTCCTCCTGCAGCAGCCCGCACCCGCAGCGCCGCCCCCCACCCAGGAGCCGGTGGACTTTTCCTTTCTCTTCTCCTCTCCACAGCCACAACGCCAGAAGTCGCCGGCGTCATTATTGGGACGGCAGTCGACGCAGCTCAACGCGGCGGCGAGCCAGCAGCAACCGCAGCCGCAAAGCGCCAGCGCCGTGAGAGCGCTGGCTTTCGACGCGCCCTCCGCCTCCTCGTCCAGCGACGCCTTCCACCTGCCCAGAGAGGTGAGCTGCTCCGAGCTCGGAGCACGCACGCGCACACGCAGCATTTTTCGATTGAAAGTGATTTAAAGTGAGAAAAGGCAGCGTTTGTGCGCGTCCCCTTTGGTGTTTCTCCTTTTTCAGCACAAACGACTAAACTATCGCTGTTTGACCAGACGTACCAGACGGGGGTCAGATGACCCCTCCTCCCCCCGCACTCATTCCAACCCAGTTCCAAGTCTGCTTGTGCTTTGCAGGTGAGCCGCGTCTGCCACGACATGATGGAGGACGACAGCTCGGAGTTCTTCAAGAAGTACCTCTCAGAAACCATCCAGACGCCCAAGAAGCCGTAGCGATGCCAGAGCTGCCCCACTGCGTCAACACGCGCGCCACATGGGTGGGCATGGGAGTGAACGAGAAAAGCTGCGTGGGGGGGGGGCAGGTGCTAAGAAGTCGACTTGACTGTTGCACAGTTTTAATGTTGGGCCCATACATGTAACTGTAACTGGGGTGGCAGTCGGAACTTTGCCCCTACCCAGCCCCCCCCCCCCCCCCCCCAGACCCCCCGAAAATGTTCTTGAAGTTTTCCAACTCGTCTACAATTTTAGTAGTGTACTTTTCGTCTTTTTCAGTGTTTTTTTTTCCCCCAAAACAGCTAAATAACGCTAATTGTAGCCTCGTGCTGTTTGGTTTGGTGGAACTTCATGCCCTCCAGTTATCGCTCTGGACCCCACCCTCGAAAGGTGGTTTACCCCTCCCAGATTTTGTGACCCCCCACCCCCCCCCCCCCCCCGCTTGATATGACACGAACGAGTCGGCAGCGCTTCCCTAAATATTGAGATTGAGGACGCGCAAAGTGGATCTCCTGTTGCGCAGTCTTGTTGCACCGTAGGTATTTTGGTGCGTGTTGTTACCCTGTCACACTGTGCCGACACCCCAAAAAAACTCGCGTCAGCGCATCGTGTAATATACCCAACTAACGCACTCTGAGTGTGGATATGTCGGTGCGTTCTGCGCCTGCTCGCCTGTATTCGGATACCATTTGTGGCGCGCACTTATGCAAATGCGCTGCGGCGTGCGTGCGTGTATGCAATGGCGCTATTGACAAGTATTGGCAACTTCGCGAGTAAAGCTTTACTTTGCGCCCCGTTGGTACCGTCTGTTTCTACAGTACGTTCCAGAGATTTAGAAAGGCAGTTGTGCTTGTGCAGTGAGGGAATTGGAAATGACAGGGAGGGGGAAGCCGGGCCCACCTTAGCTGTGTGCTATCACGTAGAAAGCCACTCCTAAACGGCTTTCATATTGCGGTAAACGGTGTTCAATGAGCGAAAACTTGAGAGTAGAATTCGTTTCGACTTTTTCGTTTGCTGGCTCTTCCCGCTTGCTGGAATGGGGGGGGGGGGTGGTGGGGTATAGAGCAGTCGCTTTGTTGAGATATTCCCAGCGGGCAAAAAAGATGGCGTTGCTGCACGTGCAAGAGATGTACATGGACATGCCCGTCATTACCAGGGCCTACGCCACAGCCTGTCTCATCACCACTACCGCAGTGGTACGTGCGTGCGTGCGTGCGTGCTGCCTGTGTCTCGAAATGGTGGGTTGGCAGTGCCCTTTGGTGTAACTGGGTAGGGTGGTGGGTACAGGTCACCCCCTCCCAGCCATTAGTCAATGCTGCACTGATTCCAGGTTACCCTACCCACCCGATGGACCATTTTGACGCCTTTTGTGAGCATTTTGTAAATTTTTAACAGAATTTGCCTGCTGTGCTTTTTTTCTGTATTTTTGAAGCATGCGACGAGTGGAACGATTGTCTCCAAAGCATCCAGAAGTTGTGCCTACGGCGCAGGCGTGTTTTCAGGGCGGACCGGGCACTTTTGGGGTTGTGACTCGACTGGTAAACAAAAATTATAAACGTGCAGGTCACCCCTCTTGACTTGCAAAAAACGTCAGATTCACGTGTCGTAGGCGTGTGCGTGCGTGCAGATGAGTGCAACGCTCGCTTCTATTTGCAGCAACTGGACATCGTCACGCCCTTCCAGCTCTATTTCAATCCCACGCTCATCTTCAAGCACTTTGAGGTCAGTCAGCGCACTTGTCACATCTACGTAAGGGGGGGGGGAGTAAAAGATCGTTCGAGCGCCAGGGGGGGGGGGGCTTCCACTAGAGCGAAAAGCTGGGTGGTTAGATGTCCAGAATGGAAAAATTTGTCACCAAAATAGCGTCGAAATATGATACGTTTCGTCAAAATAAAACGAACAAACAAAGGGTGAAAACACAGGTGTGTGTGTGGGGGGGGGACAATTCTCTGGGAACCCCGCCTACCCCCCCCCCCAGTTACAGGTATGGTGGAAACGATATCTCTTGTGTTGTGTCTAGCTGTGGCGTCTGGTGACGAGCTTCTGTTTCTTCGGCACGTTCGGCTTCAGTTTCCTGTTCAATATGATCTTCACCTATCGCTACTGCCGCATGCTCGAGGAGGGCTCGTTCAGAGGGCGCAGCGCCGACTTCCTCATCATGTTCCTCTTCGGCGCCGCATTCATGACGGTGTGTGATCGGCCGGGTTGTTACATTTCAAAAAATAAAAATAAAATTTTGCGACAAGTTGGAATTCTAGTCGGAGGGGGTGGGGGAGGGGAGAAGGGCTCGTGCCCACAGAGCTGTGGGGAATTGGGCAAACGGGTAACTGCGATATGACGAGTGATTGGAATTTGGAAGTGTCACTGAGACTGGGATAAGACTGTTATGTTCGTTGCAGGTGTCGGCGCTGTTCGTGCAGATGATCTTCCTGGGGCAGGCGTTCACGATCATGCTCGTGTACGTCTGGAGCCGGCGGAACCCGTACGTGCACATGAACTTCTTCGGGGTGCTCACCTTCCAGGCGCCCTATCTGCCCTGGGTGCTCCTGGGCTTCTCCGTGCTCCTAGGCAACTCGGTCATCGTCGACTTTATGGGTGCGTGCGTGTCTGCGTGCCTGTGCGTGTGTGCCTGTGCGTGCGTGCCTGTGCGTGCGTGCGGGCCTGTGCGTGCATGCGTGTGCGGTCGTGCCTGTGCGTGCATGCCTGTGCGGTCGTTCCTGTGCGGCCGTGCCAATGCGTGCGTGCCTGTGCGGTCGTGCCTGTGCGGTCGTGCCTGTGCGGTCGTTCCTGTGCGGTCGTGCCAGTGCGTGCGTGCCTGTGCGTGCGTGCCTGTGCGGTCGTGCCTGTGCGTGCGTGCCTGTGCGGTCGTGCCTGTGCGGTCGTGCCAGTGCGTGCGTGCCTGTGCGGGCGTTCCTGTGCGGTCGTGCCAGGGCGTGCGTGCCTGTGCGGGCGTGCCTGTGCGTGCGTGCCGGTGCGTGCGCGCCTGCGCGGTCGTGCCTGGGCGGTCGTGCCAGCGCGTGCGTGCCTGTGCGGTCGTTCCTGTGCGGTCGTGCCAGTGCGTGCGTGCCTGTGCGTGCGTGCCTGTGCGTGCCTGTGCGTGCGTGCGTGCGTGGCAGTGCGTGCGTGCCAGTGCGTGCCAGCACGTCCGTGCGTGCGTCGTCTAGGCATCGCGTGCGGCCACTTCTACTACTTCCTCGAGGACGTCTTTCCCCAGCAGCGTAAGGGGTTTCGCGTCCTCGTGTCCCCCGCTTTTCTGTGAGTCGCTCGCTCGGCGCACGCGCCGGCACGCACGCACTAACTCCTACTCCTCCTCTGCACAGGTCGCGTCTGCTGGACGGCTCGGGGGACGAGGACGCATACCGGGAGCTGCCCGAGGAGCAGAGGGCGGGAGGCTTCAATTGGGGCGGCGTCCTGGGAGAGGACATGGATGACGAGGGGGAAGCGGGGAGGGACAACGCTGCCAGGAGGAGGGAGGAGGAGGAGGAGCAGCATGACAACGACAACAATGATGCTGCGCCACACTGAGCTGTGGGAGTGAAGGCCTGTTGAGACGAGAAGACAGGTATAGCCACAGATATACAGTGCAGTACTGCAGGTGACAGTGCCCTCTGTCTATGATGTACTCTCAAAGCATACCTGTAGCCGGGTCCGGCAGTGTGGGGGGGGGGGGCTAAATGGCCAAATTCTGTGGGGGTGTCTGGAGCAAAAAGTGGGGGTGTAGCTGCCCATTTTTGGCTTACACTTTTACTTTTTGGTCAAAATGGGTATAAAGTAGTGTTACTTAGCTGTTTTATGGTCGTATAACACTGAAAAGCACTGAAAAACACTAAAATCTACTCACTTTTATCATTTTAGACATTGTGAAAATTCTTTGGGAAAATTCTTGGGGTGTTGAGGGGTGGTGTTGGAAAAATAGTGCGCCCCCAAAGCTCTTAAGCCCCCCTTCAGTTACAGGTATGTCTAAAAATGTAGGCACCCTTGCGCGGCGCGTCGGTGTTTGTATAATCGCCGCCGCTGGGATCGGAGTGACCCGAGGCGCTGTCTAGACGATGGGGAACTGTTTTTTCGGTTGCTGACTGTTTGTTGCTGTTCTGATCGAGCCAAAAGGTACAATGGATACACTACTGTACGAATGAAATCAATTATCTGCCGCAGCCTTCGAGTGCAAAAGATCGTCTCTACACACATCAGACACAGACAACACCAACTTGCATGCAATCTCCACAGTTCGTCTCACTCCAAATTGCCGTGGAAAAGTGTGCAACACAATTGGCTGGCGCTTCCAACAACTCGTCTAAAGCGATCTCACAGGTTCGATCTACAATGTTAGCCAACAAGCCCCGCAACATGGGAGCGTGGCGTAGCGCAGTGCACAGAGCACTGCTCCATGGAGCCGTAGGCTGCATCAGTATGTGAAAAGAGCCGCTTGCTTCGACGCGAGTGTTCGCAGCGTCTATTTGCCAAACCGTAGAGGCCTCGCTTTGCGACTGCGCCAAAGCAGGCTTGGAAGGCGTTGCCAATCGCGGACGCGCAGTCGGCGATGAGCAGTGTTGGAGAGTAGGATGCTGCTGCGAACAGCGTCTCAACACCGCTCTTCAGGGCGCTGAAGACGGAGGAGTAGTCAGCCGGTGTCTCGCCAGAACAGAGCGCCAGTCCCAACGGATGAATCGCCTTGTTGAAGTTCATGCAGCCAACCATAATCACAGGAAAACCATGCCTGTGTAGCATTTCACATTGTGATACCTACGGTACATGCAGACAAATCTGCATACGGTTGGTGTAGTTTGGTACCAGGTACCAGTTCAAACTAAGTGGCGTCTGCGGCCAAATTGCACTGCTCTCTTTCCGTCGCGTAGGACAGCAGGCGCCTGGTGGTCATGAACACTCCGAAGGTATTTGAGGCTCCTTCCATGATGCAGGCAACAAAAGACCTTCAGCGGCGTTGAGTACGTCTGGAGGCGGAGTCTCGCCTTTGGAGAATTCCTCCAAGTCAGGGTAGTCGATGGTCAAAGTCATGGCAGTGCATGTCGAGACCGTTGCTGTCCGGCGGGAGGTCCTGAAGATGAAGGTCCTCTTCATGTCTCCCCCTTGGGAAAATTCTGGGGGTTGGGGGGGGGGGTTCGGGGCATACCTGTAACTGGGGGGGGGGGGGTTGGGGCTAGTGATGGCAACCTACCTAGCTAGGTTACCTACCTAGTAGGTTACCTAGCCTTTTTTCGGCCTAGGTAACCTAACCTAACCTACCTAGCGCGAAATTCGAGCTACCTGTACCTAACCTACCTACCTAGATTTTGCCGTTACCTACTAAAGTCTGTGTCAAATGCTTGTGAACTGGAGGTTTTTTGGGAAACTCTCGAACGTGCTTGAGAATTAATTAAGAACATACTATATAGATGGATAGCCCAGCTAGAGCTCCGATTTCTGCTGACCTTTATTTGCAATTCGGAAACCACCCATCCCACAATTGCGACTGACACCATAAAATCACCTTTTTACTGGAAGGACCTAGCTTGCTGAAAATTGCAGGATCGATAGGTACCTACAGGGCCATCTTTCACTCCAAAAATGGTTCAAATCGAATCGTACGTTTTGGAGATATGGCCAAAACAAAATTTCAAAAAACGTCAAAAATGGCCAAAATCGCGATTTTGCAAAAATCTAGGGGCACTTGTTAATATCTCGAGAACTGTACGCTGGATCAAAATGGAATGTTTTGCTCGTATGTAGTCCCGACCAAGACCTTTCCAATGATATGCAAATTTTGGTCTGGCTCCTTCCGTGGCGCTATTACGGTGCGATTTTTATTGTCGTTGGCAACGCACACTAAATTCGATGCCATTCAGGTGTGCTTTGATGGAATTGTCTGAAACTTGGCCACTATGTGCCCACGACCGCCACGCAGAAAGTACATTTTCAATTTTTTGATTGGACCTTCCCATCTAGAGAAAAGGCTGAGAAACTGCCAGAGTCGACAAGCTCAAATTTTTGACTTTTGGGTTGACCCATTCTACTAGCACCAGATTCAAGCCATTAGCCAATGAGTTGCAAATAGTGCCATAGTTGCTTGTGTGTGCACTCAAAGTCAGAGAAAAGAGCTGTCATGCGTCAACATAACAAAATCCCACTGATAGAAAGACAATAGAAATGCACTATTTGCAGTGTCGCTAATGCTTGCACCATAACTCCGTGCTCCTACAATGGAAACAAATGAAAGTCAGGGAATGCGTAATGGACGCAACTGCCCAAACGCATGTCAAATTTGAGTTCATTACTCCCATTCTCCAGTGACTTATGACACGTCAAACAGACAGAAAAAAACCCAAAAATTTGTGCTTGCCGACTCTGGCACTTTCTTAGCGTTTTCTCTAAACAAGAAGGTCCAATCGAAGAATTGAAAATCTACTTTCTGCGTGGCAGCCATGAGCACATAGTGGCCAAATTTCAGACAATTCCATCAAAGCACACCTGAATGGCATCGAATTTAGTGTGCGTTGCCAATGACAATAAAAATCGCACCATAATAGCGCCACGAAAGGAGATCGCGATTTTGACCATTTTTGACGTTTTTTGAAATTTTGTTTTGGCCATATCTCAAAAACGTACGATTCGATTTGAACCATTTTTGGAGTGAAAGATGGCCCTGTGGGTACCTATCGATCCTGCAATTTTCAGCAAGCTAGGTCCTTCCAGTAAAAAGGTGATTTTTTGGTGTCAGTCGCAATTGTGGGATGGGTGGTTTCCAAATTGCAAATAAAGGCCAGTAGAAATCGGAGCTCTGGCTGGGCTATCCATCTATATACAGGGTGGGCCAAAAAAACTTGGACCCCTAATTTCAACGCGGCCGTTCTCGTGCTAGGGTGGACCGATTGGCGTGGAATTTTAACCACGCATACCTCCAACCTCTCTACGCCTCCCCACAAAATTTCAGTTGAATCGAACGAAAGAGTCTCATTTGGCAGCCATTTTTGAAACCGCCCTTGAAAATCGAGTGTTTACGTGCTCGTGCCGCTCGCTAGATCGCACGCTCGCGCGCTCGCTAGAGTTAACCGATTGTTGTGGAATTTTAACCACGCATACCCCCAACCTCTCTACGCCTCCCCACAAAATTTCAGTTGAATTGGACGGATCGGATCGAATCGGAATCAGTCAATTTTCGAGTATGGTTACAAAAAAAATGTTTGCAGAAAGAGAAATATTAGTCCGAATAATTTGATTTTTTAGGACAAAGCGTGTAAATGTCTGGGGCATGTCTGGTTAAAATTTGACAGCAATTGGTCGACTCTGCCACGAGAACGAGCGCGTAAACACTCGATTTTCGAGGACGGTTTGCATAAATGGCTGCCAAATGAGACTGTTTCGTTCGATTCAACTGAAATTTTGTGGGGAGGCGTAGAGAGGTTGGAGGTATGCGTGGTTAAAATTCTACGCCAATCGGTCCACCATAGCACGAGAACGTCCGCGTTGAAATTAGGGGTCCAAGTTTTTTTGGCCCACCCTGTAGTATGTTCTTAATT
This sequence comes from Paralinhomoeus sp. GSCO2_6, assembly GCA_030248085.1. Taxonomy (NCBI): domain Eukaryota; kingdom Metazoa; phylum Nematoda; class Chromadorea; order Monhysterida; family Linhomoeidae; genus Paralinhomoeus; species Paralinhomoeus sp. GSCO2_6. The sequence goes on along the minus strand of JASAMY010000783.1, from coordinate 14,461 downwards.
AATTCTCAAGCACGTTCGAGAGTTTCCCAAAAAACCTCCAGTTCACGAGCATTTGACACAGACTTTAGGTTACCTACCACCTAAGCTAAAATTCATGGAGCCAAAAAATGGTAGGCGAACGTGGCCGTTGTTTTCGCTTCCGGCGGTCGGATTTGCCTGGTTGTTGTTTGGCAAGAATATTATTTCTTTGTCAGCTGCGTCTGTGTCGAGATATTCGTCCTGGAATACATTCTAGTCCTTCTATGTAGTCTACAGAAACTGAATCGCTTTACTTAAAAAATGCTACTCAAGAACACCTACTGAATCAGTGTGTGGGCGGGGTTTAGACTCGAGACATCATTCCCTCAAACTTAACATGGTATAGGTTGTACAGTAGTCTCAGCTCAGAGGGGCGATCTTCATAGGAAGAACAATCATGGGGTTGGGATTCGGGGCGTCCGCTTTAAAAAAAATATGTGTATTCAACTCACTGTAGCCTCACATAAAGCCTGCAATACTGCCGCCTCCAAGTACTCTGGATTCGTCCAAATTGAAACATCTGCCCTCACCCTATTAGTGCTGCAGAAAGTGTGAAGTATATCAGTGACGGATCCAGGATTTAGTGACGGGGGATTCTGATTTGATTGTGATTCTTAGAATATGTAGGCTATGCTATTAAGGAAAAATTTGCAGGCAGCTGCAAAAAAGGGGAATATGTGACTTCCGTAGAGCTGAAGTCCACTTTGAAAAAAGATTGTATAAATTAAGAGCATTGCAGTGGAGTCCACTTTGAAAAACGATTGTATAACAGCATTGCAGTTGATGTGGAGTCCATTTTGAAAAACGATTGTATAAGAGCATGCAATTGTATGAACAATCAATTTGCTTGTCACATATTCGGCGTTTTTAGCGCTCGCTACATGATGACAGAATACAGTGGCACTTAGCATACTAGGAAAAGCGCATATCAACCTACGCACACACTCACACGCGCACGCACGCACGTACATAGACACTCAAATATTTTGTAAGTTGGAAATGATGAGCCAATGAATAGAATATTTTGATTCTACCACAGTTCGAATTACGATACCTACAAATTGTTCTATTCTGCAAACATACGTGTAGTCTGGAATTGGGATAACTGATTCTTTGAAGCACAGTAACAGAAATTTGTTGTGTTAATGGATGGAGAATATGCACAACAGGCACTTCAGGTATAATTTAAGGAGCTGTTCTACAAACACAATCTACATTACCGTTTCGAAACTTCTCATTTACCTGTCCTTTGAGAATCCGTAATCAGCAGCATTGAAATACATACCACACCACACCAAGAGTCCAGTTGCGCTTATGGTTCTTAGTTCTATCTGCAATGTGTGTAGGGCAGTGGTGTGTGTCACTTTTAGCTAGGCAACAGTGATGTCACTAGAATGACTGTTGTCCGAAATGAAATATGCCAAAATAGCTCACGCTAAAAACGCCGAATATGTGACAAGCAAATTGATTGTTCATACCATTGCATGCTCTTATACAATCGTTTTTCAAAATGGACTCCACATCAACTGCAATGCTGTTATACAATCGTTTTTCAAAGTGGACTCCACTGCAATGCTCTTAATTTATACAATCTTTTTTCAAAGTGGACTTCAGCTCTACGGAAGTCACATATTCCCCTTTTTTGCAGCTGCCTGCAAATTTTTCCTTAATACAGTGTTTTTTCGTATTGATATGTACGAAATGTGCTCCCACGCAGGCACGGATTTCGGGTGCAAACACGGTGCAAAAAACCGGGGGCGTGAGTTCCCCTACCACTGTAGCATACATGAAACCGGGTTTTGGATGTGGGGGGGGGGGGGACGCCAGAGACCATTCTGTGGGGGGAGGGGGTGTCGTAGCCGAAACGTCGTATTAAATAAAAATGTGTACAGTGTACAAGTTCAAAACTGTAGAATTTCTTTACAAACACCTTCCTTCCTGGGCAACGTTTCGAACACCAAGGACGTGCTGGAACTCCTCGAGTTACAGAATCGGGGGCTGAACACCAGCGAGTGGCGCCTGACGCGCTCGTTACCCCAAGCCCGACCACGAGGACGCCACCACAACCAGCATGCTCGTTGAGGACGCGTCCTATGCCACCCTCTGCGCGGCCAAGATGGTGGTCAACTACGGCGTGCGTGCGTGCGTGCATGCGTGCGTGCGTGCGTAAATGCGTGCGTGCGTGCGTGCGCGCGTGCGTGCGTGCGCGCGTGCGTGCGTGCGCGCGTGCGTGCGTGCGTGCATGCGTACGAAAGTGCGTGCGTGCGTGCGTGCGTGCGTGCGTGCGTGCGTGCGTGCGTGCGTGCGTTCGTGCGTGCGAGAGTGCGTCGGTGCGTGCGCGAGTGCGTGCATGCGAGAGTGCGGGCGTGCTTGCGTGCGTCGGTGTGTGCGTGCGCGCATGCAAGAGTGCGGGCGGACATGCGTGCGTGCGTGCGTGCGTCAGTGCGTGCGTGCGTGCGTGCGTGCGTGCGTGCGTACGTGCGTGCGTGCGTGCGTGCGTGCGTGCATGAATTCGATTCGATTCGATTTATTTTAACGATGACAAACGCCTGACACAGCAATACTGCCGTTAACTGCGAGAGCAGGGCGCGCCATCGGTCAAAGGAAAAGATACAGAATACACATAGTGCTCGAGATGGGGAATAATTGGACATTACCTGATATCTATGGAATGATCGAAATTGTTTCTACGTAGAAACTCGTGAAACTCGGACGAATCGACATGTCTTTGGAACTGTGTGGGGCTGAGATCAACGACGTGTTGGGGAAGGGAGTTCCAAATTTTGGCAGTGAGGTACAGAAAGGAATGAGATGTAGACACTTTGGAAGGGTTGAGATCGATCTGACGGTTATGATTGAGACGAGAACTGCGACGGGCTTGTACCATTGGGAGGAAGGGAGCGAAGAGATTCGAATTACGAGAGAAGAGAAGGGAGTAAAAGAACCGCATACGTCGGGTTAGAACAATGCGCCAGAGGGGGGGTGTGTCGCCGCAGAGGAGGGGGTAGGGGGAGAGATAGTCGTTTCTGAGCGCGCGCAGCATCTGCCGCTGGACTTTCTCCACGTTCTGCCTGCAGTAGGCTGGCCCCGGGAACCAGACCTGAGCAGCGTACAGCAGGGCCGGCAGGATGCAGACCTTGTAGACCCTCTGCAGCACGTAGCCCGGCGCCCGTGGCCGGAATGTGTGTGTGTCTTGTGAGGTTGCACATGAAGCCCATCCCAAAAGCACTTGAAGTCAGCAAAAAAATATTTTAACATCTGAAAAGAAAAACGAAAAAACTGAAAAAAATGCAGGGTGGTTCATGGGAACAACATGGGTGGGGCAGGAAGGGACACTGGGGTAACGCAATATTGATTGGTTTTTAAGAGATGGCAGAGACGCCAGCGGGAGTCGAACCCGCGACCTCTCGATTTGTTGTCCAAGACGCAACATTACTAAGTGTTCCGGATCTCAAGATTGTGGGCATTTAGGAAGAATCCATTTGGGGGATTAATTTCTGACTGTATACAGCATATGTTTGCAAAGTTTCATGCCGATTACTTTAACAAAAAAATTATAAAAAAAAAAATAAAAATAAAATCATTTTTCGAAGGTTTACGAGCTCATATCTCATTATCCAGTGACGAAACTTTAAAAACATTGACACCGATGACTCGCCTTGACGTATTGTTCAGGAAAATAAAAAAAAATTGGGGGTTTACATGGCATTTTTTGGAGTTTTACTCTTGTCGGAACTATCAAAAAAATTCGGCTATGGCGACATGGAAGTCGGAGCGACCTGATTTGCTGAAAGTGAAATGCTACATGTCTGGGCGGTCAACTTTCACCATTATAGCAAATCTCTCCGATGAGCGGTTGAAGCGCCTATAGCTAACAAAGTTTTGGCCGAAAAAACGGCTATGTCCAAAAAAACGGGAAAAATCGGCCATAACTCAAGACTGGAAGCAACTAGGAGCAAATGCATTTGAGGTAGAAATTGCCACCATAGACTGCGTATCCATGCCAAGTTTCAGCCCAATCGCTAGCGGCGTTCAGGAGCGGCGGTCCAAAAAAGTGGCAGAGAACACGAAAAAAAAAACCCGCGTTTTCACAACATTTTTGGAGGTATCGCCCCCTTGCAGCAAAACAAGGAAACGCGTTATGGCGCGTTCGATGCCCCAGAAGAAGGCGGTTCGTTTGAGCTATAACGCGTCCAAATCCGTTCAGGCAATCAAAAGTTATAGGCGATCGAAAATTCAAAAATCCGCATTCAGAAGTCGTCACATATTAGGGTTGTACGCTGACGCGTACACCCTGATAAAATTTTCCGTATTTGAATTGTGCGCATACAGCAAGAAGTGCACATTAGCGTATGCACTGCTTACACTCATTAATTAAAGAGGTGTTTTCACGCACTGGATGTTAACGGTAAACAACCAAGCAACTTCAAACGCACGCACGCACGCACGCACGCGAACACGCGCGCACGCAAACAGGCAGGGCAGGCACGCACACACACACACGCCCGCAAGCAAGCACCAACGCACGGACGCACGCACGCACTCACCGGCACGCGCTCACCAGTGCACACGCATGCACGCACGCACTGGCACGCACGCACCGGCACGAACCAGCACGCACGCACCGGCACGCACGCACGCACGCCTGAAATCACTGTTACATGTGGACAAGCTTGGTTATTGCATTTTGGATTTCGTGAGCACTTTCAAAGTTTAAAGTTAAGACTCTTAAAACCTCCTCTAACACTGTCCAGGGTAAAGATAAGCTGAATGCATAGTGCTGGCAAGCACTACTCGGAGGTTTACACTACATGCATGCACTATTGCCTGACACTTGGAGTTACCTTAGTTACCTACCTATAACTAGTGATGGCAACCTACCTAGCTAGGTTTTACCTACCTAGTAGGTTACCTAGCCTTTTTTCGGCCTAGGTAACCTAACCTAACCTACCTAGCGCGAAATTCGAGCTACCTGTACCTAACCTACCTACCTAGATTTTGCCGTTACCTACTAGGTTACCTACCTAAGCTAAAATTCATGGAGCCAAAAAATGGTATGTGCAACAAACAGCAGCATTTGCACATACAGTAGGCGAACGTGGCCGTTGTTTTCGCTTCCGGCGGTCGGATTTGCCTGGTTGTTGTCGTTGGCAAAAATATTATTTCTTTGTCAGCTGCGTCTGTGTCGAGATATTCGTAGCCTTGTCTACATTGTAGTCCATTGGACGTCTACAGAAACTAAATAGTTTTACTTTGCGAATGCTCCTCAAGAACACCTACTGAATCGGTGGGCGGGCGGGTAGCTGACCCAAGACTAGACCCTCAGATTTGACGTGATACAGGGTGGCCCACGGCCCACGGATGATGGACGCTCTTTGTTTGCCGCCACAATTGCTACAGTGCTTCGATCGAGCTGAAACTTGGAACATATGTTGAAAATACTTAAATTTATATGTGTGCCAAGCGAAATTGCGTTTGGTCAAGAAAACTTAAAGCTACACAGTCTCAAAGTGTACAGCCTGATTATAAAGGGAGATTACCGTAATTTTTAAGTACCGGAATTATCAAGGAGATAACGTACGCTCACAAGGTCCAACAATGTAGAGGAACTGAAAGAGTCCATTGTGATGGCATTCAATAGCTTGGAAAGTGATTTGTGCACAAAAATTTGCAGATCCGTCGTGGCACGCTGCGAAAAGTGCGAAGTGGCCGGCGGCAGTCACTTCGAAATTCAGTGATGTGATCTGTTTGGGGTGAAATAAAATTGATTTTGTAAACCATGTGCAATTTCGCTTAGAACACATCTAAGTTTAGGTATTTCAAACATATATTCCAAGTTTCAGCTCGATCGAAGCACTGTAGCAGTTGTGGCGGCAAAACAAAGAGCGTCCATTATCCATGGGGTGAATGGCAGATGGAGTGCATGCTAGCATATGCGCGCATGCGTGCAGGTGTGTACGCGTATGTCTGTGGGCGCGTGCGCGCGTGCGTGCGCGCGTGCGTGCGTGCGTGCGTGCGTGCGTGCGTGCGTGCGTGCGTGCGAGCGTGCGAGCGTGCGTGCGAGCGTGTGTGCGTGCGTGCGTGTGCTCAATGCATGGTGCTGGCAATCACACCTCGGAAGTTTACAGTACATGCATGCAATATTGCCTGACACTTGACAGCTTGGAGTTACAATGTACCTAAATTACCTACCTATAACCTAAAGAATTTGCCCGATTACCTACCTACCTAGCAGCAAGATCTAGCTTACCTAACCTAACCTACCTAAGGCCTTTTTGCGGCCCGTTTTACCTAACCTACCTACCTAAAAATAAAAAACGTCAAAATTGCCATCACTACCTATAACCTAAAGAATTTGCCCGATTACCTACCTACCTAGCAGCAAGATCTAGCTTACCTAACCTAACCTACCTAAGGCCTTTTTGCGGCCAGTTTTACCTAACCTACCTACCTAAAAATGAAAAACGTCAAAATTGCCATCACTACCTATAACCTAAAGAATTTGCCCGATTACCTACCTACCTAGCAGCAAGATCTAGCTTACCTAACCTAACCTACCTAAGGCTTCTTTGTGACCAGTTTTACCTAACCTACCTACCTAAAAATGAAAAACGTCAAAATTGCCATCACTAGTTGGGGCCCCTCAGAATTTTTCGACCACCCTCCCCCACCAGAATTTTCACAACGGATTTTCACTCTGTCTAAAACAATAAAAGTGAGTAAATGTTGGTGTTTTTCAGTGCTTTTCAGTGTTATATGACCGTTAACATCTAAATAACACTGTTTAGACCCTATTTATACCCATTTTTGGCATAAAAGTACCAGTATAACTCAAAAATGGCCAGCTACCCCCCACTTTTTGCTCCACCCCCCCCCCGCAGAATTCGGCCATTTACCCCCCCACTCTTCCAGACCCGGTCACAGGTATGGTTGGGGGTGTTGAAAAATAGTGAGCAGGGGGTAACCCCCAAACCCCCCCCCCAGTTACAGGTATGGTAGGTGGGCGTTTCTCTCTAAAGCAACAGAATGAGCCCCCACGTGCCCCCACTTGCTGGAACGCCCTGGCTGAACATTTCAGCTACACTCCTGTCTCAGTAGATGGGCGTTTCTCTCCAAAGCAACAGAATGAGCCCCCATGTGCCCCACGTGCCAGTACAAAACCCCTGAAAATATCAGCTACACTCCATTCTCATTAGATGCGCGTTTTCTCACTAAAGCAAGGGAATGAGTCCCCACGTGCCCTCTAGCACACTCTAGCTGAACATATCATTATTAGCTACAGTACACTTCCTCACCCTGCAGAAAAAAATTTTCCTTGCGCAACGGGTACTAAAATAAAAAAAAATATAGGTAAATATTGACATTATGTACATAGATGCATATGTAGATGTTTTGTATTAGATCTGGGCGCGTATGCACAGTTCTAGACTCAAGTTCGAGATTCTAGCATTTGCTTAAACTTGAGTCTTGACTTGAACTAGATGCTACTGATGCGGCGTATGCACAGTTCAAGCACGGCACACGCTTGCTCAAGACACTACTTCAAGCAGAAGCTCGAAACTAAAACGTGATTTACGTGACTATTCTTTATATATCAACTGTAAAACGCAGTGAAACTAAGCATTCGCAGTGAAAATGAGTCTCTCAGACGACAACCAAAGCTATTTCAGCCAATTAAAGCAAAGAAAATGCAAGAGACAAGTATACCCAGTATACCCATAAAGAGCAGCGGCAGCGGCGGCGGCCTCTTCGGCCCTCTCTCCGCCCTCCGACACCTCCTCAGCCACCAAGACGGCGCCGACCCGCAAGCGCCCTTGCCCAGCCGAGAACGCTGCGGTGGGCGGCGTGGCCAAACGGCCCCCACAACCCCCGCAGCGGGCGAAGCTGATCGGCATTGGCCTTGCGGACAAGCGCAAGCTGACCAAGGAGGCGGGCAAGATGGTGTTGGACTTCCTCCACCAGCGGATCCTCGCCACTATGAAGGCCGACCGGAGCGCGCCTCCGCTCCTCTTCGGAGAGTGGGGTCGCGTCGGACGCAGCGGAGCCCTCCTGCTGGCCCCCAAGGACGAGCGCACGCTCAATTGGTTGCGAGAGACGTTCGTCCCGGTGGTCCCGCCGTGGGAGGGGCAGAGTTGGATCATCGGTGCGCCTCACGAGGTGGTCGTTGGCCCGACTCACCCCGTCCACGGCACCTTCCTGGGCGACGTCTCGGACATCAAGGAGGTGCTGCAACTCCTGGAGTGGCAGAAGGAGGGCCTCAACACCAGCGAGTGGCGGGTGACGCGCTCGTCTCCCAAGCCCGGCCACGAGGACGCCACCAACATCAGCATGCTCGTCGAGGACGCGTCCTACGCGGCCCTCTGCGCGGCCAAGATGGTGGTTACCTACGGCTCCGGCATGATCCAGCTCGTGTCGCCGGAGTACCGAAAGGCCGAGAAACAGAAGGCCACGGAGGAGGCCGCGTGCGAGAGCGCCCTCGTGGCGTCCGCCGAGGCGCTCACCATGGCCGACTCGATCCCTCCCGCCGCGGATCCTCTCCTGGAGGACACGCAGAACGACGAGTCGTCGCCCATCTTCAAGTAGGCGGGCCCCGAGGGGAACGCCTACTCACCATACACTATAACTAGGTACGCAGGTCGCTGCGCACCTAGAATACTATCAGGCGGCGACTAACCCTCGCCGCCTTCGCTTTACTATCCGCCCGGCACCAGTTGGCTCACCCCTGGGCCGGGCGATCAACCTTCGTTTTAGGCCGTTTGAGAGTATATAGCGCCAAGCGCGGACGCTCTCAGCCCCTGCGTCGCCTGCCGATACGCCGCAGCCGTCGTCAGGGCCGGTCTCAGTGAAGAAGAAGAAGAAGAAGTATACCCAGTTAAGCAAGCTAAGCAAGTTAAGATTAAGTTAAGTTAAACCGACAGCCGAAAAAAATCTGCTGCACTTTTGTTTTTTTAATATCATTTCCATTGTGTGCGCGATTTCATGCCCGATATTCGCTAGTGAAGCGCTTATACAGCTTGTACAGCTCGCGATCCTCCATCTCTTTCCGGCCGGCAGATACAAAAAGAAAACGCGTACTCGCGTTCTTGCATGCGTCGCATATCTCTCTGCTGCTGCCCACATCTCCGAGCCTTTTTAACAACAAAAATTACAATTTAGCGTTCAAGAAAAACAACCTAGACTGATATTGAGCTGTCTTGAGCTTGAGTCTTAAAAATGGGTAGACGCTACTCTAGACTGTGCATACGGCTAGACAAGTGCGTGCTCGAATCTTCAAGACTCAAGCAAATGCTAGGCTAGATTTTCGACTGTGCATACGCGCCCTGGATGCAGGTACATACGCCCAAAATCAGGCCCAGGCCCGGCCCATGCTCATCTCTAGCATGCACCACATTAACGTGTCTACTTTATGTTTGCCCATATAGGTAAGGTGCACTGCATAACAAACCTCCTAGTCCTGCCCCAAGGCAAGGCGCGCGCACTGTGTGCTCCTATACATGTACTATTATTGCATGCTTTTGTACAGACACTGCTGCCTGTTGGGTGTGCGTTCGTGTGGTCAGACGACGCTTTTCAGTGATTTACGATCTTTCCACAAGAAACGGAGTGACAATTTCAGTTTTTAGCTTGGACGAACGACAGATGAACGAATGCTCAGACCATTGCGAATCTTTCCGTCCGTTTATGACGCGCTTCGAAAACAAGTGGACGACGCATGCTCGCGCGTTTAGAATGGCTAGCGTGACGATGCAATAATACCACTGTTTTTATCAGTAGCCACCCATGTAGTTCTCGTCTGGAAAATCAGACAACGTTTTACGCGAGGAAGCGCGGTCACGCACCAAGAGGGAATGAGTATTTGCCCGGCAGACGCGACGAACCACAAAAGCGTCAGATTCGGAATCAAACTGTAGGACAAGGAATGGACGTTCCACCGCTGGCGGACCGGCTCGTGGCCGGCGGCAGCTTCCTGACGACCGCGACGCTGGGCGCGCTCGGCTACGCGCTGGTGCTGGCGACGCTCTGGCGCTACCGGGCCAAGTTCCACCAGGAGAGCAACTTCTACGTGCTCCTCTGGACGCTGGCCGGGGGTGACTGCCTCATGCTGCTCGCGCAATTCGTCCTCGCCGTACCACTCTCACTGACTGGTACAAAACTCGTGAATGTACGGCGGAGTCGCATGTATGGACACTGACACCTGACAGTCCCCACAGACCGTGTGTCTACTCCATCTCCATCGCATACAATGTAGGTTGCTTTTCTGGGCTCATTCAAGCGTTCTAGGACGACCGCTGTATGGGCAAGGAGCCATGTTGACCGTCCTGGCGCACATCGACTACGTGGGCTTCAGAATTTGCGTCTACGCCTCCTACACCATTGGTCTAAATCGATTCCTCTGCTTCGTCCGTCCAAGCTGGCACGTGGCGCTGTTCAGCGGTAACAGGGTCTTGGTTTGGCCTTGCGCCATGGCTGCGGCCACGCTGTTCTGGCTTATCAACGATCTTCTCATTGGCTGGCGGTCCACCTTTCACCACGACTATTTCTACTTCGACTCCGTGCGCGTGAACGCGACCAAAGCCCACCAAGAGTTCGTGGAATCGAGCGGGCTCCTCACCTTCGAGATCATCCGGAGCAAAATCATGGATTTCTTCCCGCTGTGCAACTTCTTTTTCTACGTCAGCACGTATGCGTTCATTCGCACGAGACTGCTCGCCAAGACCCACCCAGCGGCTGGTGGCGGCGGCGCCATTTCGGGCGAGAATAGCCAGTTGGAGAGGAAATTCCTGCTTCAGGGCCTACTGATCAACGTGGCCACCATAGTTGAATCGGCCACCTTCAAAAACTCGGGCCAAATCTACGCATTCGGCTGCGAGCGCCTGGGCAACTGCCTGCTCGGCAGCCTCCTCATCAGCAACGTCATCATTCTCAACAGCGCCATAAATCCCTTCATCTTTCTAACATTCAACGGCGTGCTCCGACACAAGGCGAAGGAACTGCTGGGAATCGTTCCGAAAGAGGGGAGCGTGGTGGTGAATACCTTCTCGAATCGCAGCGCCCGTGCGCCAGGAAACAATATCAGACAGCCGTCGAGGTGGTAGTGGCCTCCATTCCAGTTGGACCATACACATACCTGTAACCGGGTCTGCTTATACTGGCACTTTTTGGTACTTAGGTATCAATAGCGTCTAAACAGTGTCATTTAGGTGTTTTATGGTTATAGGTGTTTTATGGTAATTAGACATTGAAAAGCACCGAAAACCACAAACATTTACTTACTTTTATCATTTTAGACCGAGTGAAAATCCCTTAGGAAAATTCGGGGGGGGGGGCGGGGGGAGGTGTGGGTGGGTGTTGAAAAATAGTGGGGGCCCAAACCCCCCCCCCCCCTTCCCAGTTACAGGTATGACCATATAGCCCACTCGCGGCAAAAATGGATCTGGAATCAAGAAGGGGGCGCTTCTGCTAGGAAGGTGTAACTTTGCGTAATTATTTCGGTGCGTCAAAAAAAAAATACTCTTTTGAAACGGAGGAACACGGAAAAGCGGCTTTTCTTTTTCCTTTAACCAGCGCATTCAAATCGGTGTCGAACTGATGCGCCACTGAAGACGGCTTAGGCACTAGCCCTTATAACGCGTCCGATTTTGCCCATTTTGCGCAATGCGACTCTTTCTATGGGGCTCATTCGCTGGGTGTTTAGTGTTACATATGCGCCACGTGTTGCGCGTCTCTGTGTGGTCGCGTGTTTCCTTCCGTGTGTGTCAATAAACGAGAAACAAAAGAAAAGCGCGCGCGTCGACAGCAGGGCAGGGTCCGTCCGCATCGCAGATGAACGTATGGCCTCTCTCTCTCTCTCTCTCTCTCTCTCTCTCTCTCTCTCTCTCTCTCTCTCTCTCTCTCTCTCTCTCTCTCTCTCTCTCTCTCTCTCTCTCTCTCTCTCTCTCTCTCTCTCTCTCTCTCTCTCTCTCTCTCTCTCTCTCTCTCTCTCTCTCTCTCTCTCTCTCTCTCTCTCTCTCTCTCTCTCTCTCTCTCTCTCTCTCTCTCTCTCTCTCTCTCTCTCTCTCTCTCTCTCTCTCTCTCTCTCTCTCTCTCTCTCTCTCTCTCTCTCTCTCTCTCTCTCTCTCTCTCTCTCTCTCTCTCTCTCTCTCTCTCTCTCTCTCTCTCTCTCTCTCTCTCTCTCTCTCTCTCTCTCTCTCTCTCTCTCTCTCTCTCTCTCTCTCTCTCTCTCTCTCTCTCTCTCTCTCTCTCTCTCTCTCTCTCTCTCTCTCTCTCTCTCTCTCTCTCTATCGTTTGCCCCCACCGCATCTTCCGAACCAGGAGGGCAGTCCGAAATTTTGTAGGGGAACAAGTGCGCCGCCCCCCCCCCCCGAAAAAAAAACCGCTAATGCCGAGCATTGCGAAGATAAAGGCTGCTGCACCAATATCACTGGAGAAACTCAACAACAAAGACACGAAATTGTCGCGATTATTACTGACAAGCGCTTGTCATAGGTTTGACGGTAAATGGTTGGCGGTCAAAGGTAGCGGTGCGGATCTCTGGATCATGATCACAGCGAAGCAGCAAATGAGCAAAGTAGATCATATTGGTATATAGCAAGCAGTGCACTATTGCTGGCGTGGTGCCGAAACGCGGGAACCATCGCAACGGAACGACTTACGCAACTGCTACATAGGTCGTGTGCATGCGCCGTTGCTGCGCGTTTCTACTGTTACCGGCCCCCTCATCCACTACGAGCATGTCTGACAGAATTAGCCTGCACTGGATGTCATTGGACGAGCAGACGAGACAAGCAGACAAGGTTGTTGTGTACGCCTTGCAGGTAGACAGTTAAAATTAAACCTTTTGAACCAGAGGCGCTCGAGCCGTTCGTTGCGCACCGGCCCGCTCTGCGATTCTGCAGTTCATATTTGTGCCATGAATAGCGTCGTGAAAACTGCGAAGGTACGGCGCAAGTCGGCACAGCCGCCTGGAGGTTAAGGGTATGTGCCGTGAATTCTATAATTAGTCCCGGCGGCTAATTGTTTCATTCGAGCTCTAGGAGGGTGCATTATTATAGGGGGGGGGCTAATTATGAGGGGCCTTATAAACGGGAAGGGTCGATGTGTAGGGACTTCTGTTGGCGCAAAGCCGTTGAGGCGATTTTTAGGGGAAAATACACTGCGCACATACGCCGGTACACTCTAACACACTCTAACACAGTCTCACATGCACATACATGTACATACACGACCATACATACACCACCAGACATGAAAAAAAATTGCCTTTTAGAGGATGGTCCATTTAGGGAGGGTGTATAATTATAAGGGGGGGGGCGAATTATAGGGTTTACGGTATTTATACAATACATGTATAGCGTTAAGACGACGACGGCAAGCCTCCAGCCAGCAGAAATGCGCGTCTCTTCGCTGCTCCGCACCGGCGTCGTAGTCGTAGTCGTAGCGAGTCTGCTGCAGCTGTGCCACGGCATGGAGGAGGAGTCCGAAGTAGAGATCACCATCACCAAAGAGCAAGTCAAGAGCATGGCACAACAGTACAAGGCCGACCTCTGCAAAGTCGGCCGAGGCGATGACCGTCGGATGCAGAAAGGGTAGGCTGGATGGACATTGTACAGACAACCTCTCGGATCTCTGTCATCGCTGGCTTCTTACTTGCCGTAAGAGAGAACGACAAAGCATGACGTTGCGAGGTGGTGGGTGGAAGGGGTGGCCAAAATTGTCTTGGGGTAAAGGGGAAACGAAACACCACCAATCTGAAGTTTTCAAAATTCAAAAATGCGTTCAGCATCGCGCCCACGAAGAAGAACGGCCTCTGCGGCGGGGCCACGGTGTTCGTGAAGAAGGGCTGGGTCGGCGGGCTCAGCATCGTCACGGAGGAAGAGATGGACACCAACGGCTGTGAACCAGGATTGGGTGAGGAGCGTCGTCGCCGTGCCTTGCCTTCACATCTACCGTAAATTCCCCAATAGCCCCCCGCCCCCGGATAGCCGAAGGTTGAAACAATTGTAGCCCGGGCTATTGGAGAATTCAGAATTTACGGTATCCTCACGGCGTTCATCCAAGCTGTACACCTAGACTCGTTGGCACAACACAGCAGCACGACACCACACGCCGCAACCGTCCAGCACGCCACAAGACCCACTCCGGAATGAGTACACGCCAGACTAGGTAGCAGGCAGCAGTGCTCCGTTGCAGAGTGCGGTCTGGCGGCGACGGGGACAACGGATGTGACTTGGCCGGAAGTTGGCCAGGTGAACTCCCGCGACAGCGCCATACTCTCCGCGTTTCAAAAGATTCAGGCAGGACGATGCGACAAAAACAAGGTATTGGGAATGCACGTCGTGTTTGACCGACACTCGCCGTATTCACTATCGCTGCTTGTACGTCAATCAAGCAACGCCCGAAGCGCTATGCGGCTAGCACAGGTTAAACCGAACCAGTACGACAG
>JASAMY010002565.1:0-29754 GCA_030248085.1 Paralinhomoeus sp. GSCO2_6 | reverse complement strand
AAGTTACCTAGTGTTGCGTATCTCACGGTAGGAGTAACGGAGAAGTGCAAAACACAACATGTTGCCGGTGTTGGCTGCAAACGCTCAAAATTTGGTTAGAATCGGTAAAGCGGTTAAAAGTTATTGGAATTTTTCACTGTGTAAAACAAAAAAAAACACCCTGTACATATGACTTGCACATATGCTGGTGTACCCCAAGCATGTTACAGACCATACAAGGTATATGAGCGCTCTGAGTGTGGCCACTCGCCTTTATCAGCATGTGTGCTTACCTTGTGTGTTGCTATCAGCAGTGTTGCTTGAGTGCCCCAATGTGAATTCTGCATACGCCATTGTATGTAGGGGAAGCGTTCTTAAAGCGCTGATCATGACTGCATCTCATTGTGCGTCTGTGGCCACAGTGGCTCTATTCATCCATCTCTCAACTGCCGCAGAAGAATCAGTTGTTCCAGACGCCTTTCTCTTGGTCACTGTGAATTGCAGTGCAGAACTTGACACAGCAGTGACCAGTAGTTTTGTAACAACTAGTAGATGGATTGACTTGTGCTACTTCACAAACGATCAGCAGAATAGGGTGCTGCTGCTGAATGATGTTGACAATTCAATGCAAGACTTGACTGATATTAGACTGCTGAAGCAGCAAATACAAGGCAGCAAGTTGTGCAGCAACCCGTCAACTGATTCAGATTCTCTCATGGTCTACAACAGCTCATGGATCATGGCAAAAGTGAAACTCGCAAGTAACCTTGTGAGTTCTTCGGAATCTATGCATTACCTCACCTGGTTAGACTTTCGTGAAACTCCAGTTGCTCGAAAAACCAATGGTGAACTGGACATTCATATAAAAACTCCAGCAAATCTGAAAGTGGACTACGTGTGGATACATTGGACGCATAGGGCGCATTTCCCAGTTTGTAGTAAGGCTGGACCTTTTGGTTGGAACTGTTGCACAGCGAATCATCGCACCTTGTTCGACAGAAGGATCTCTGACCAGCTGTACTTCTGCCCAGCCAGTCACAGTGGTGCGGATAAATATTGTGCATATATGGAGAATCTTTCAATGTGTGTACTGCACGTTCGATGAGCACTCAGCTCTTATGCTAACCCAGCCCCACCCGCTATTGGAGCGGCCAAGGAGGATGACCTCCGGAGGGCTTTCAAAGTGCACATACTACAACAAAACTAGTGCATGGTTATAATAACTGCAGAGTATATACACCTTCAATGCTATAGCGCACATTTCAGAGGTGACCCCTGTGCACGTCTTTATCTCTGGACATAAGTATGATGCAGACATCACTGAGCACACTGGTCCTGAATTGATCGCCAGATGGTTGATTCAGTGTGAATTGGATTTCTCTGAAAATGTGGCTTTCAGTCTGGTGGATCGAGTCCATGGAAGCACGTGGCTCTCAAAAGACGACTTCCTGCAGCAAGTTAAGGCCACACCATTCCACTTAGAAGAGAATAGAACAATGTATGAGCGCAAGATTTGGGAGGCACTCGCTTACGTTTCTGCTGCAGCCAAAATCAGAGATCAGAGGCTGGTCTGGCTCGACCTGTCGCAGCTGCAGTCCACCAGTCAGGGCTATCAAGACTACCGCGTGATGCGGCTCCTGCTGTCTTACAATTCCACTGTCGACTACATGGAGCGAGCTGAGGAGGTGCGCCCCTGCCAGGACTTCCACAATGGCCGGAGTCAGACACCTTGGTTTGAGCGTCAACGGTCAATGGAAGATGATATCCAAGGAACAGGGTTGCTGTTCTGTGACAGCACTCCAGAGAACGCCGATTTTTTTGGTAATGGCTTGATCAATTGACTTTTGCGGCCTTCGTGAAAATGCGCAACAGCAGCCCGATTTGGGCACCTACATAACACTACAACATGGGGCTGACTTCACCAAGTTCAACATACTGTTACGTCCCTCAATTATCTCATGCACACCAGCGCCATATGCCACTGCCCCCCCCCCCCCCAATCTGGCTGGACCCCCCCCCTCGCCAGACTCCACCAAAAAAAAAAACGACTGACAACGACCAAACAGCAGATCTTTGATCCCTAGATCCAACTCCTGACTACAGCATGAGGCCTACATGTATCAACAGAAATTAATTGCATTGCTTACACAGCGCTTTGATTTAGATTTTCTTCGCAGAAACGTTGTTCTAGTTTCTATAGTGCTTTCATTGGTCATTCTGGTTGGCATCCTGTGTGGTCTGCTGATTCGCTTCCGACGACAGGTGCTGAACAATGAGGATCGGTTCAGATCACTTCTTGCAATGATGAGAGGTGACAACAGCGATGGCGCTGCGCATTCTCGGGATTATGTCAGTGTGAGTATGCCAACATGACGAATTTTAAATAAACACTGTACAATTTTTGACACCACCACACAGCACAAGGCTGTAAACAATCACGAAGATTGGGCGGGTCAGTATCGCAGACATTCTCCTGCGAGGGAAGGTGGGCCGCCACCTTGCACGGATTTCGGGCCAAAACCCCAGAAGCGGCCCTACTACACCGAGGCAATGAGAGCGATTCATCCCTTGCCCAAGGGGATTCGTGACTCAGTGACCTCGGTGGACGGGAGTTGAACCCCCGATCACGAGCGAGCCTTGAGCACGACGCCTTGCCACTGAGCCATGACGCTCCCAGCCACTACACACTACGCTACAACTTCCAATCTCCAAATAATGCGTGATTTAGGAACCCAATGCAGTAGCTCTAAAACACAGCAGACTCATGGGAGGTGTTGCATAATCAGTTGCGCATTTATATAGCGACCGTTCTTGGAAGAGGAGCACAGGGCATCGTTTACAAAGGTATAGAGTTGAGACGCAAAGAAAACATTGCCAACTATTCTTGTAGTGATAGCTGTTAAACAGGTCAACTGTCCGGAAAGCCTCCAGGAAGAATGCACGCGAATCGCTTGCACTGATCACCTCTGAAGTCTGTTGCCATGGACGTTGCAGTGAAAGTGCTAGCTGACTGTGCTGACAATCAAGACAGAGCAGACTTTCTAAAGGAAATCGAGTTTATGAAGTCGTTGGATTACAACGTGCACATCGTGAACATGCTGGGCTGCAGACCTGGGCTGCTTCTGAACTCTGTTTGGTACTTGAGTTCTGCAGAGATGGAAACCTGCTCAATTTTGTTAGGCAGCTAAGAGTGACGATTCATGTGAGTTGAATATGAAATGTGACGAGTTTATTGGAGTGATCATTTAGAATGGTGAAAACGATACTGGAACGAGTGTGTCTTACAGTTCCAAGTGCAAATATTCTGGCACTCCCCTCAAGGAGGAAACCGAGAAAAGCCTGGTATCTTATGCTTGGCAAGTTGCTGATGGAATGGTAAACGGGACGTTCATTGTTGCATGTATCGTACTGTATCACTGCAGATATTAGGCAATGCCTGTGTTTAGGTTTATCTCAGTTCAAAGAACTTGGTGCACAGAGACCTTGCCGCGAGAAACATTCTTTTAGATGGAGATGTGGCCAAAGTGCAGCTGATCTGTTCTCAGACTTTGTGACGGGAATTGTGCGTGTACAAGAGACTTTCAGATTGCGGACTTTGGCCTCTGTCGTATGGCACGTGAAGATGTTTACGTCGCCAGCCATGGTCGTCTGCCCATCAAGTGGATGGCCCCTGAATCACTGGTGGACGCCCAGTACACCACCAAGTCTGACGTGTGAGTGCTCCAGCGCACTGATTTATGAAAACGCAAAAAGCAACATCAAAATGTCAGGTTGCAGTTGGTCATATGGAGTGCTGCTTGATGAGGTCTTCAGCCTGGGTGCAGCCCCATTTCCACTGGTGCAGCATGCTGACATGGCCGAATACCTGGTCAGCGGAGAGCGCATGCAACAGCCAGTGCACTGTCCAGACGCTATGTGAGTCGCAAATACGGGTAGTTGCAATTAGGGGGTAAATGTTTTATTCAGAGAGGGTAGTGACATTGCATTTGGCGGGAGTTGCGTGCATTTATTCAAGGGGTAGAAAATCTTTTAGCGATGTATATGCAAGTAGGTGGTGATACTGATAGATGGAATTACAAAACCCGTTTTCTTACTGTACATTGTGGTGTACCGACGGGTGCTTGCTTGCAGCTATGATCTCATGAAGCAGTGCTGGCATCTCGCCCCTGAGCTGAGGCCAACGTTTCAAGACATCTGCAACAGCCTTCGAGACGTTGTGGTGACCAGCGAAGCTGATGATCTCTACTTGGAGACTGTCCAACCAACGTATACACGCATGTGACACATGTACTGCATATGCGTGACCATGGCCAGAAATTCATGCATGATGGCCTCCTATCGTTGCCCCTAATCCAACAACAACTACTACATCATCGCAGAGAGGCGCATCGGTCGTCTTGCCGCCCTGGCGCAGCCCTCCCAAGAGTCTTCGCTGACCAGCACCCGGTGTACTCCAGTCACCATATGCTCGTCACCCACTCATGGCGCTGGCAGTTCAGGGTCTTCCACGTCGGCTTCGGTATAACACTCACCGTACACCCACTCACCACTACTTTCGCACACTGGGCACCCACAATCCTGGATCGTTCTGCTTAAAATTGATAACCGGCATTTTGTTGCCGTCCCATGCACGTTTCCAACTTTTCTTTCAAAAAGCGTCACCTGGCCATTTACAAAGATCCGACGAAATATAAGACAGAGAAGGTCTTCAAACTCGGGATCACCAGCACGAGGGATCGATAGTCAATCGATAAAATCAGAGTGAATCCAGGCGATCACTGATCAGGACGCCGCTACCGGAATGGCGACGCGCCAACTGAGAATGGCCTTGTCGAAACCGCAAGTTACGAGATTGGCGCCGACCGCAGACGAACCCCTCCCTCGTCGTCCCACCAGGCGGCGGCGCACACCATGCGTCGGTGGCACTGCAACGCGTGCGTGCCCGTGCGTGCCACTGCGTGTGTGCGTGCCGCTGCGTGAGTGCGTGCGTGTGTGCGTGCCGGTGCGTGTGTGCCGGTGCGGGTGTGCGTGCGTGCGTGCGTGCCGGTGCGTGTGTGCGTGCGTGCCGCCGGTGCGTGTGTGCGTGCCGCTGCGTGTGTGCGTGCCGGTGCGTGAGTGCGTGCGCGTGTGCGTGCCGGTGCGTGCGTGCGTGTGTGCCCGCGTGCGTGCGTGCCGGTGCGTGTGTGCGTGCCGGTGCGTGCGTGCGTGAGTGCCTGCGAGCGAGCCAGTGCGTGTGTGTGCCGGTGCGTGCGTGTGTGCCGGTGCGTGCGTGCGTGCCGGTGCATGAGTGCGTGCCGGTGCGTGCCGGTGCGTGCGTGCGTGCGTGCCAGTGCGCGCGCGCCGGAGCGTGCGTGCGCGCGTGGGTGCCGGTGCGTGCGTGCCGGCGCGTGCGCGCGAGCCGGCGCGTGTGTGCGTGCCGGTGCGTGCGTGCATGAGTGCCGGTGCGTGCGTGCGTGCCGGTGCGTGCGTGTGCGCCACTTCTGAGACTCACGCGTCTGTTGGCCCTGGGCAGTCGCGCCATCCGGTTACCCTGCAAGTCGTAGAGTCGCACGTGTCGATTGTCCTGCGGTATGGCCAGTAGACTGTGCCGAGACGACACTCCCAATCTGTGCGGGGAAAAGAGGCCCAAATGCGCACGCACGCACGCACGCACGCACGCACGCACGCACGCACGCACGCACTCACTTGTTAGCGGGCGAGTCGAGACGAAGCGTCGTCAGCGAGGAGCGCATATTGCGCAGGTCCCACACCTAAACGATTTTAAATCGTAAATTAAAATTAAACTGAGGAAATTGGCAAAAGAAAATCGATAAACACCTTCACGGTGCGGTCGTCGGAGCTGCTCGCGACGCGCTCCGTGCCGCAGAAGACGGCGGACGTTACGGCGCTGAACGAATCAACAATTTGTACGGACATCGCGAACGCACGCACGCACGCACACACGCACGGGCACGCACACACGCACGGACGCGCGAGCTCACGCACGCACCGGCACGCACGGAAGCTCGCACGCACGCACACACACACATACGGACGGATGGACGGACGCACGCACGCACGCACTCTAGGTGTCCCTGAAAGACGGCCACGGAGTTGATGGACTCTCTGAAGTCCCAGAGACGGAAGGTCGTGTCGCGGCTCGCGGTCACGACCAGCTTCTGCGAGGGATGCGCGTCGCAGAACGTCAACTCCTGGTCGTGACCTGCAGAGAAAAAAAATATACAGAAACTCAACGCAAAAACGGCACGACGTAATCTCTGGCATACTTGCAATCGGGTAGGGTGAAGGGGGCAAAGCAAAGTGGGGCTGCACGTCTCGGATGGCGAGATTTTTTACAACAACAAAAAAAGGAGTCATTGACAACGATTTTGGGTCAAAATGTGGGATCCGTCATTTTGGTGTTTTATTCGTTCTGGAGGGAGGGGGGAGGGGTGACTGGGCTCCCCTCCAAGTACAGATTTCCACTGTTGCGCTTGCGTACTTTGAATTGAGCTGCAAAACTGGGTGGGGGAGGGTCTTTTGGTACCGCTTATTTATCTTCCCGCAATTATCGCAGAATATCTCTCCCTCCACTGACCCGACAGCATGTGCACGATCTCTCCCTTCTCCACGTCGTAGATATTCGCCGTGCGGTCCCAGCTCGCCGTAATGACCTGGAATAAATAAATTCACAAAAATCACAATTGCAAAAAAAAAAACAACAGAACCTGATCGGCCGTGCAGAGCCAGTCGGCGGACACAACTACGCCCGTATGGCCCGTGAGTCGCACTAAAGGCGTCCTGAAGGTCTTGGGCGGCTTTGAACTCTGCTGCGCAGCGGATGACGTCAGCATGGATGGCTGTTGCTGGTTCTCGTCTGAAGAACGTTTTCGTTTCCTTTCATTTCGCTCAGACTGAACTGCAAGCACCCCTCTGAAGATGGGAGGGTTAGCCCCACCTCCCTAATGTACCTAATATGGAACAATTACAGTGTCAATTGACACTAAATTTTGATTGACCGTACCGATGTAATTCGATCACCCGACCCAGAAGGCGCTCTGCCCTCCAACCCCGCCCCCCGCCCGCTCACCCACGTGTTGGTCACCAACCCCCGTCACCAAGAGGTGCTCTTGCCCCCTCCCCACCCGGAAGGTGCTCCCCCTCATAGAGAAGGTGCAAATCTCTGCCTTCTGCCCAGATGCAAAACCCAGTCCTCGGTACATGCACGGTTGCAAGCCAGCACCACTCTCTGCAGAAGTGCTCGTTCGATGACACAGACTCTCTCATTTTCACCGACACGCACGCACCTTGCCCCGGCCCCTGCGGGCCATCTCTCTCGTCCGCCCTCTCCTCCGTCTGCTGCTGTGCCTCCAGCTCGTCCTCTGAGGAGAGACCGACGCCGGTGGGCGGGGGCCTCCAGACGTGCGCCGACTGGTCCCCGCTCGCGGTGACGATCAGCAAATCGGCCAGCTCTCCTCCCCCTCCCAAAGACTCGTTGGGCGCGAACGCGACCGAATTCACGGAGCCCGCGTGGCCCGTGTAGGCCAAGAGGCACTGGCCACTCTCCAGCGACCACAGACGACACGTGTGGTCTGAAGACACAGAGAGTCCATGACGCCTTCCCGTCTAGAGCCGCGTAATTAACCAAAGACATTCGGCAGAACGCCATCTGTAATCTAGGGCAGCGACAGCACGAGAAACTCCATTGAGAGTGAAGTCCTCGATCTAGTGGATGCCATCAGGAATCGAACCCACAACCGTTCGCGCAAGAGGCCGATTCTCTACCACTAGGCCATCCGCTGCCCCAATACGATTGTCTCAGCAATGCACGAGCCTTCGCATACGATAGCCTCGGCAACGCAGCATGCAAGTAGGGCCATGTCCCAGCATAGCCTCACCTGCGGAGGCGGAGCCCAGCACGGCCTTGGCGGCGGTGTTGGGGCACTTGACGTGCCAGACGCCGTCCTTGTGTCCGGAGAGGGCGGCGACGAACCGGCTGGGGTGGTGCCTTCGGGCTGCCGAGGCGGCGTCCAAGCCCACCCTGAGACTCGAGACGAACCGGCCGGGCGGCGGCACGCGCAGCGCCGTCCGCAGCCGCTGCCCCACCTGGCTCGCCGAGCCTGGGGGGAGATTTCTTTCAACAAACATACGCATTTTTGCGTTGAGACGTTGATACGACAGCGAGCGCGTCTCTACGAGACGAAGAGTGGAAGATACACACGTACTCGTTTCGGCAAAAACAGAATACTTCAGTACTGGGTTGGGTATGTCCTGCATTCTTGTAACAGACTCATTTTGTCCATCAAGAAAAAAACCAATGCGCATTCGACATCTTCAAACACAAACCAAACTGTGGTGTGGTTTTGTATGTGTTCCACAAGGCAATCGCACCAACCACAACACAGAACTCACACCGTGCACAGTTACAGTAGACAGTTGCAGTTACTGGTAAGTACATGTACGTGCACTTGCGACAAGGTTAGTAGCGTGCCCAGTTAGTTGGTTGCCTCACCTTTCTTTCCAGATTTCTGGGAACTTCCAGCGCCGCCACCGACGACATCTGCGGCGGTGATGTTCAAAATCTCCGCGGCCTTTTCTGGTGGCAGCGCCCCTCCTTCCGTCAGCTTCTCCGTTAGCGCCTCGACTTTGGCGTGAACTGAAGGGGCCAGCAGGTCACGATGGAAATTGTGCGTGCGTGCGTGCTGGTGCGTGCGTGCGTGCGGCCGATGCGTGCGTGCGTGCGTGCGGCCGATGCGTGCGTGCGTGCGTGCGTGCGTGCGCGTGCCTGCGTCTCGCCATCACTCACGCGTGAGATTCTCCTCAAAGAGCGTCTCGAACTCCTTCTCGATGGAGTTGAACAGCTCGTACAGTCGCTGCCTGCAAGCGAGTGCCGTGCTCGCACGCGTCTTTGCCTCGCCCAGCAGCAGAAGCGACTGCTCGTCGTCTGGCGTGTCCCGGGGCGTCCCGGCGGCCGGTTTACTGCGTCTCGACTGGCGCTGTTGTTGTTGGACCTTGGCAAAGAGTGGGGAACGCCCCAGGAGAGGCGGTGTGGAGCAGGGCTCGACCGAGCCACCGCCAGCGTGCAGCTCAGGGTCGGAACTGAGCAGAGGCCGAGGCCGACGCCGCGTGCTCGTCGGCGACGACGAGGAATACACGTCGTCCATGGGACAGAGGCAAAGGCTCTCTCTCTGAATCACTGGGTCGAGGACGAGGAGTGCCTAGTATTGACTAAGTGGTTCGCGACAGCTGAGCTGAGGCTTCGTCGATGTCTATAATTGGGCAAATCCCAAAGGGACGCGACGCGAGAGCGCTTGGATGAGATGGATGAGCCCTTTCTTCCACTAACACCGCTCGACACCTGTGGCTGATGACACAGCTAACCAGGACGACACAGCCCGGCAACCGGCCTCTCCAATGCACGACGACCAACTCCACTCGGCTATACAAGAAGCCAGTCTGTCTATATGCGTTCCACTCCGCTCATTGTCTAGTGATCTCGGAAGTGACGGCTAGGCCAGCAGGACAAGCCTCTCTTGTTGCCCTCCTCTCCACACTCTCCTAGCAACAGAGACTCGGCGGGACGATAGCTGCCTGCCGCTTTGTCAGGATAGCGAGAAAGGCCTGTCCGTCTGTCTGTGACCAGAGTTCTGTGCTAGTGTGCTCACAGCTCCCTACTAGGCCACGCACGCAAGGCAATCCCCGCTCCCAGCCTCGTCACAAAAGGTCCCTCGGAGTCGGCGGTCGCACGATTGAGCGCTCTGGGAATCGCTCTCCCTGACTACTGGCGCAACTGGGGGCAACCAGAGAAATTGAACCGTCGCCGCTCTCTCACTCTCCCTTCGCTCGCGTGCTCGCGAAATTGCCGAGGCGACCAAGACCCACACACGCACGCACGCACGCACAAACAGACACGACGGCCAGCTGATGCCACGTCTCTGTCCGTGTGTGTGTATGTGCAGTAACTGGTCGAATAAATATAGAGCGTTGACAAATGTGAATGGTAGGCTGAGCGGCGTTGGAGTGAATCTTCCCTCTCTCTGGGTGTGATGGATGCGAATAGGCGGCTGGCGTCCATTTATTACACAGCTGGTTAGGGAGTGCAGCACCCGTCGTCAACATACGCAGCTACACACGGCGCTGCACCGTCCAGAGATAGCGTAGCGATAACACGCGCGCGAAGAGGTGTGAACTTTGCTGCCTCTGCAAGCTGTTAACCCTACGCGACTCCAGAAAAGGCAAGTCGAAGGAGTTGAATGAGCGACCAAATCTATTACTCAGCGTACATGGGCTTTCTCAGAAGTGCCCCATCCCTAATCAAATCCTCAATATCTGGGCAGCATTCCAGGACTATATGGCGAGAAATGAGCGTTTCGGTCGGAGAAGCGTGTCTAGCGTCGCGTCTCTGGCATTCGGCAGGCCAGTAGGCGACTTTACTCCTGCCTATCATTCACAGACCAGGCGGCCATGCCAATGTCTGGCCCGCCTCTATCTAGCAGTGGGTGTGCTTCGCTCGCGATTGCACTGTCGCTCGCACGCAATGCCGTAACGCTCTCGCCTCTGCCCCATTCAGAAAACGACCATAAAAGTGCGCGTGTTTGCTTGCTTGCTCTCTTTGACAAGGCGCCATGCTAGCTAAGGACCAACCTGTCCATGCAGCTTGGCCGCATTGTTGTTCGCAGAACTGACAACAATGCGGAAACCCCGCGAGGTGTATAATGACCAGTCTGTACACAAATAACACAGGATGCCGATAAGTGGATACCGGGGGGGGGGTGACTTTCGACAACAGTGTAGAAATATAGCAGTAGCTGCTGTAACGCCGAGTCCCACGCACGCACGCACGCACGCGCGTTACAACTCGCCTGAACTGCGTGGGCAGAGCGGACTGCGTCTGGAGGGCGCCCTTTAGGTCTCCATCCGTCACGCTTCTCGTTCCCCTCGACTTTTTGCCGTTGCCCGTCGGCGCCGCCGCCATTTGCACCTGTTTTTCCCGAATAAAATCAAATCCTGACTAGCTCAAACAAGATACACCACGGCACGACAGTTAGCCAGTGTGGTCGCCGCTCCCAGAGGCACTAACGATGTGCCGCCGACCGCTGCTTTGGGATGGGGGGGGGGACAGGAAGCGCCGCCGCCGGCAAATCTTTGGCCGGTCGAGGAAACGCCGCCCCCCCCCCCCGGGCAGAAATCGATTTTTCACGCCCCCACCTCAAAAGTGGCTTCCTCTATTCCCACTATTCCTCCACGCCAAACTCGACTACTGGCCCTTCCTCGCAGACGAGCAAAAAGTGGACGGCTCGTCGATAAATCCGATAAGCGACCGGTGCACGCACGCACGTACGTACTGACCACGAACGCACGCACTCGGGTTCCTCGCCTTTATTCGTCAACCAGTGAGTGTGCGCCGGGACAGCAGACAAAAAAAAATCGAGACAAAAACACCAGCTTTCATTCATTCGGTTCCTAATCGAGTCGCATGACGGTGACGACGACGGCTCTGCACATCGGACAGATCGATCGAGAGGGGGCACGCACGTCCAGACAGCGACCAATGCCAGCTGAATGAAACCGGTTTTAAAATAAAACAAATGTTCATTTAGTAAGTATGCATAATTCGCCCTATAATGCAGCAGCTTCTCACGACGTTATTTCGCCGCCTTGGCAGCTCTGGCCTTCTCCTTGTCAATTTTCGCCTTTAGGTGGTCTTTGTACGAGAAAATGTCGCCTTCCCACTTGGTAATCGTCTTCTTTTCACAGACCCAAACCTCTTCTGCAACCTGAAAAGTGTGAGCAAGGATGCATGGAAACATGTGATCAAAATCAACCGATTTTAAAGCACTCCTTTTGTAAATGGCGGATCATATGGTTTTACTTTTCAAATCGCTTCCAGAGTTTTTATCATCGTGAGCGAGAACCCACTGATACTCGGCTTTCAATAGATAATCACTTCCGCAGGGTCTCGAACCCAGGAGCTCGTGCGTAGCAACCGTTTCACCAGCCACCACATTGAACGATTGCTCAAAAATCCACTTATAAACCCGTACCTGGTGCACGAGCCTGAAGTCGTGAGAGACCAATAACATGCCTCCGGGAAAGGCGTTAATGGCGTCCGCGAGCGCGTCGATGCTCTCCATGTCGAGGTGGTTGGTGGGTTCGTCCAGCAGCAGCATGTGCGGACACTGCCAGGCGAGCCAGGCGAAGCTCACCCGGCACCGCTGGCCGTCCGACAGCTGCTTCATGGGACACGTCTGCAAGCCCGTGCCCGGGACTGGATGCGTGCGTGCCGGTGCGTACTTGCCAGTGAGTGTGCGTGCGTGCGTGCGTGCGTGCGTGCGCGCGTCCGTGCCTGTGAGTGCGTGCCAGTGAGTGCGTGCGTGCGTGCCAATACGTGCGTGCGCGCGTCCGTGCCTGTGCGTGCATGGTAGCGAATGTGTGTGCGTGTCAGTGCGTGCGTGCCGGTGCGTGCCGACGGGTGCGCGCCTGCGCGCGCGCGCTGTGTGAACCTGTTCCCGGCCCGTCAATCCATATCTTCCCACGATCTTCCTCATGTCCTCGCGCTCCTTCACCTCTGGAAAGGACTTCATCATGTAGTCGAGGGCTGACAACTCCAAATCCAGCTGCTCGTGCAGGTGCTGAAAAACTAGCTGCGTTCGACACGACTCAGAAGGTGTTCATGCTCATATTTCGATTTCGAGAACTCTCTAGCAATCATCGCCCACCTGATGGTATCTGCCCAGTTTGACGTGCGAATGCCTTCTGATGAGGCCGTCGCTGGGCATCAGGTCGGCGCCCAACAGTTTCAGCAGTGTCGACTTGCCCGCGCCGTTAGGACCCACCAACGCCACCCGGGTGTCCAGGTCGATGCCGAAGTCCAGGTCTTTGTAGACCAGCGGCTGCAATCCGGGTGAGTGCTTTACTTTTCGAGTGATTTATTTCTGTTTCCCAACTCTGCCTTCAATTGGGGTGGATACCACTCAACAGCACTTGTACCCGACGGCGGAAATTGATTTCTATTTTTGGGGGACTTCCTAATAGAGAGGTGGTGGACAAAGCGAGTGGCGAATCCGGCCAGCGCACCTTGTCGGGAGCGTATCTGAAGGAGACGTGCTGGACCATGATCACGGGCGGTGGGATCTCGCCCGGGTCGAAGAAGTAGAACTCTTTCACCTGTGCGTGTAGAGACTTGTTCAGCGCTTTCACCGAATGTGCGGCAGCGCACCTCGCACGCACGCACGCACGGATGCAGGCACGCACGCGCACACTGATGCAGGTACGCACGCGCGCACGCACGGATGCAGGCACGCACGCGCACACTGATGCAGGTACGCACGCGCGCACGCACTGATGCAGGCACGCACGCACGTGCGCGCGCACTGATGCAGGTACGCGCGCGCGCACGCACTGATGCAGGCAGGCACACACGCACGCACGCACTGATCCCGGCACGCACGTACGTACCTTGTCTTGGACGGCCTTCTCTGTGAGTCCTCCGTCGACCATCTTCTTCATGGTCTTCTCCTTGCTCTGCGCCTGACGGGCCAGCTTCGCGCTGCCGTGGCCGAACCTAAAGTGAACCGCGCAATGCACTCTTGTCGTGTGTCGCCACACCGATGACCCATACCTGTAACCGGGTCTGGCAGAGGGGGGGGGGGGGGGTAAATCGCCAAATTCTGGGGGGGGGGGGGGGGGACGCCAGAGCAAAAAGTGAGGGTAGACGACCACTTGGTACTTTTTGGTCACAAACGGGTATAAATAGGCTCTAAATAGTGTTATTTAGCTGTTAACACTAAAACGCACTGAAAAACACCAACATTAACTCACTTTTACCATTTTCGACATGGTGAAAATCCGTAGGGAAAATTCTGGGGGGTCGGGGGGGGGGGGGAGCTGGTTGGGCGTTGGAAAATAGTGGTGGCCCCAAGCCCCCCCCCCCAGTTACCGGCATGCGATGACCCCACCACCAAATTTATTTAGAGGGGGGGAACTAATTTAGGGGGGGAGGGGGCGACCTGGCGACGTAGTCCTTCATGTGCTGGAGCTGATTCTGCTCCCAGTTGTAGCGCTTCATCTGGTTCTCGAGCAGCTCCAGCCTCGTCTTCATGAACTGGTCGTAGTTGCCCGCGTAGTAGGCCAGCCGCTGCTGGCGCATGTGAATGATGTTCGTGCACACGCCGTTCAGGAAGTCCTGCGAGTGGGAGACCAGCAGCAGAATCCGCTTGTAGCTGCAGCAGGAGGGAGGGGGATGGTCTTGGCGGCGGACAGACGAACAAACGAACGGACAGACACACAGACACAGCAGCGCGCTCTCGGGGTGGGGGGTTCGATGGTCCCAATGACCCCCCTCGCACAACATGGAGCCACCCCCCCACCCCCCTAAGAGTCGGGCTGACTGGGTCTCATCTCTCACTAGCAGCGGTCAATGATGCGTGACCAGAGAGAGGGCTCCGCGACCATAGAAGCGGCCCACAGACAACCAAAGTGACCCTGACCGAGTTACTGATGCCTTGGACAACGGACGCACGCTCCCATCCCCCTGGGCGACGCGGCGAACCATTACTGGCACTTTCAGAAATCTGCCGCAAGGACGGCGCTCGACGCGAGCCCCTCCCAGAGTCAAGTAACGACGGTATGATTCTGGCGATCATCGATTGATTACGGCCCTGTCCAGTGCGCTATGTGTCGGCTTGCGGATGCGATGTCGACATGCAGTGGTGGTGGTTCGAGACGCACGTTTTGAGTTCCTCCTCGAGCCAGACGCAAGCGTCCAGGTCGAGGTGGTTGGTGGGCTCGTCGAGCAGCAGGAGGCAGGGCTTCAGGTAGAGGGCGCGCGCGAGCGCGATGCGCATACGCCAGCCGCCTAGAACGAGACTCGGCTCGTCATCATCGTCGCTCGAATCGTCGTATACGACGTTCAGTTTGGTGTGCGTGCGTGCGTGCGTGCCCGTGCGTGCGTGCCGGTGCGTGCGTGCGTGCGTACCGGTGCGTGCGTGCCGGTGCGTGCGTGCCGGTGCGTGCGTGTCGGCGCGTGCGTGCCCGTGCGTGCGTGCGCATGCGCGTGCGTGCAGAGGAGTCGCACCTGAGAAGTCCTTGCAGCGTCTGGCCATCATCTCCTTGCTGAAGCCCAGACCGTGGAGTATGGCGGCCGCCTTCGTCTCCGCCAAGTCAGAGTCCATCTCCTCCAGGCGCTCGTACACGTCCATCAGGTTCTGGTGGCTCTCTACACATGCAAGTGAGTGCGAGGACTAGAAACGGCAGCTTTGTCATCATCACCATAGCCCACGTACCAGTGCCTTTTTGACCAAAAATGAGCCAAGATGGGGTCTAGACTCTAAATATCGCCATTTTCAGTGGCGTAGCCAGGACTTGATTTCGGGGGGGGGGGGGGGAGTCCAATCTCGGCCAAATTCTCAATTTTGCAACAGGGGCGACCCTGTCGAATTTTTTGGACATTGCGCCATTTCGGCTGGGGAAGCTTTAGACACTCTCTCATCCAATCTGTTTACACGCTTTGCGCTTGTTTGTCTAACTACATTCACACCAAAACGTTAGCAACGTTGTCAAAACGGTCGATTTCCGTGCTTAAAATAGCGCCGCAGGCAAATTTTGTAGAGTAGCGTAATGAACTTTCAAGGTTATTTAATGCAAAACAATGCGCCACAGGCGAAAATTTGGCTCTTCAGTGTCGTTTTCATCATTATTTGCATTGAAATTGAGAAAAATGCCCATATTGGCACATTGCAACAGAGGGTACCAAGTTAAAAAAATTTAGCTTTGGAGAATTTCGGGGTTGGCTACGCCACTGGCCATTTTGGTGTTTCGTGCTGCTACAACGCTACAAAAGACACAAAGACACGCTGCTGCTACTAAGCTAGAGAGAACAAGACGAGATTTTCCAAGAATATTAGGTTGGCACTGACCAGGAGGGGTCAGTCAAGGGGGGGGGGGGGAGGGGTAACCCTCCCGTCCGCCCCGGACCGGACCCAAGCCTCTGCTCGCTCCAAAACTTGTGTTTGGACACCCACCCCGGCCCGGCAATTGTTACACGGGCGTGCATCTGATCGCTGCGTACCGTCGTCAGCGTAGAGTGCCAGCTGCTCTGCCTCTGCCTCCAGACGGGCGCGCTCCTCGTCCACCTCGACGACCGTCTTCAGCGCCGTCTTGTCCGTGGCCGCGATCTCGCGCGACAGCAGGAACAAATCGATGTGGTCGGGCACAGGCAGCTCACGGTTCGCCAGACTCTGCAGCAGCGTCGACTTGCCTGCAGAGCGACGCAAAACGAGACATGGGTTTGCCCACAAGTATAGCCGAGAGCAACGCCTCACAGCAGAGACAATATAACAACAAAACAATGATGACTGTGACTGTTGATGACGATGAGTCACACGGGTCGCTACTCCCCTCCATAGCATGTTGGTGGAAACGTCCCAGTAACATACCAAGCATACCAACATTTGCATTGCAAGCTGGCAGACCCTCCGCAATGCAGAACAACTGGCGCACGCACGAACATATGACCATCACTCATGCATGCAGCGATGGTCGGCCAGCGTGCACGCGCACGCGTGCACGCACACCTTTCCCTAGACCCTAGCGCATCGCGCACGCGCCCACCCACCGCATCCGTTGAGCCCAATGAGTCCGTATCTCCTGCCGCAGTTCAACTCGAGGGTCGCGTCGGCCAGGAACTCCCTGCCGTGGAAGGTCAGCGTCAGGCCGCCGATCTTGAGGTCCCTGGCGCGAGGGTGACTGGTCAGCACGCCCGTCGCCGACCGGTGCTGCGCGTTCTCCAGCTCTATGCGCGCCAGTTTCTCGGCAGCGTCGTCCACCGACGTAGCCTGACTGCTGAGACTGGCGCTCGACTCGTTGTGCGGCAGGTGGCCATCTAGGACGGAAGAAGAGAGAGTGCGGACACTGGAAAGAAAAGTATCGGCAACTCGTCGATGGCGGCTGCGGTAAAGCGTCCTCTCCGTTCTCGGTCGCCGGGGCGCGCTTCTTGACGTTGCCGCCCTTCGCCGCCTCCTTCTTGCGCGCCGCGCGCAGCTTCTTCGAGTCAGAGGGCATCCTATTCGCTGAGGAAAAGGACAACTTCGTTTTAAAACCCCCAAACCCCCGCTTCGCAGGTCTTTATAAAACGAGCAACACAGCGAAGTGTGACGCAACGCACTGCGGGTAATTAGCGCCAGTGTGTCTACTACTCTCTACTGTCCCGTTTGTAGTGTAACGCTCCTTTAATTCAAACTTATATGCCGTAAACCTTATAATTAGCTTCGTTCGAGCCGTAGGAGGTTGTATAATTATAGGGGGGGCTAATTATGGGGGCTTATAAACTAAAAGGGTCAATGTGGGGGAGCTTTATTGGCGCAAGGGCGCGTGGGGGCATTTTTTAAGGAAGATAAACACTGCTCACATACGTTGGTACACTCTAACACACTCTCACACAGTCTTATATGTACTTACAGGTACGTACATACATACACATACGCGACCATACATACACCCAGACATGGAAAATGTTGCCTTTCAGACAACGGTCCATGGAGGGGGGCATAACATAAAGGCGGTTATAAACTCAAAGTGGTCTTAGGAGGGTGTATAATCGTAAGTGGTCTAATTATGAGGAGGGGGCAAATTATAGGGTTTATGGTAAGTTCACAATTTTTCCTGAAGCTCAATGAGCAGGCAATGCGTATAACCTTACAACAAACGTTAAAAGTTGACCATTTTAACATTACTTTGCCTACTTGCTGCTTTGTCCTACTTCCTGCCTGCCTACCTACTTCGTTAACCTCTTCAACAGGGTACATACACCCGCTTCAATGACAAACCCAACTGGCATCAACATGTATCACAACAACGCATTATCATGTCTCTCTGTCACGGCTGTGTCAACACTGAATGGTGCATTTCCTTGTGAACTACAATGAAGTTATTGTCTGTTTGCCTTTGCCTGCAAAAGTATAAAACTTTGGGTTGAAGTGCTTGCAGCCTAGGAACGTTGGAACGTTTTACCCGTGCACAGGAACGCTGCCTCCAATTACCCACGCTCTGTTAGGGGCCACACTGCGCTGCGCTGCTGATTTTATAAACGACACAAAACAGGGGGTTGGGGGGGTTGGGGGTTCTCAGAACGGTTTTAGCCGAAAAAGAAAAGAAAACTAAAGGATCGGCAACACTACGCACGCGAAACGAGCGATTACGCAATGGAACGACACAGTGTTGCCGCCCGCCAACCGCGTTGGGAAACGCTTCTGTAGACGCGCAAATATGAAAAGGTAGAGTTCAGCGACAATTCATGCTGGGTGGGGACAGCGTTGTCAGGCCTTCATTTGCCAGTGCTGATGCGTTTGCCTATTCAGTTTGTTTACGTTGTTTCGTGTTTTTTGCATTGCTTGCTCCTTTTTTCCTCTTCTTCTGGGTAATGTATATATATGTATATATGTATATGTATATATACCTACAGTACCTACGTACCCCAAATCCTCCAATAGTACGCGTACCTACCATACCTGTCACTGGGTCTGGAAGAGCGGGGAGGGGGTAAATGGCCGAATTCTGGGGTGGGGGGTGTCTGGAGCAAAAAGTGGGACGGGTAGCCGGCCATTTTTTGAGTTATACTGGTACTTTTTGATCAAAAAATGTGTATAAATAGGGTCTAAACAGTGTTATTTAGCTGTTTTATGGTCATATAACACTGAAAAGCACTGAAATACACCAACATTTACTCACTTTTATCGTTTTAGACTGAGTGAAAATCCTTTGGGAAAATTCTGAGGGGGGAGGGTTGGGGGTGGGGGGTGAAAAATTCTGCGGGGCCCCCACCCACCCCCAGTTACGGGTATGGTAGCTACCACTTATTTTTTTTGCCCATACAAGGCACATACATGGCGTAACACACCTCTTTCCCCAGGGGCATTATTGGATGAGAGCTCCATCGGCATGCATACATGTATAGCAGTCATTTAGTTGTATATTGCATTTATTCCAACAACAGTCGAAAGACAGCGCAATTGATATCACAGTGTTATGGCAAAAGTTATTACACACGCCATGTTCGCTTTGAACACGCGGTAGGGCGCGCTTTTGAATGATGAAATGGGAGAAGAAATCGATCCTATCAGCCGCGAAATCGACGTGAAAACACGTGCAAGCGTTCCGGTTCTCAATTCTAATTTGATGGATTGATGGCTTTTGAACTGACAGAAATTGTGAACGTCTAGTCGGCTTTCAGTTTCGTGTAGCTGGAGTGACTGTAGTTGCAAATTGTCGTAGTGATAGTGCTCCGGCACGCACTTTAGCACGTAGGACTTGACGCACCGTTTCCGAGACTCTGGGGTCTGTAAAGAATGAAAAATTAGCTACTAGCTCGTTTGAAATTAGCTAGGTCACTTCAACAAAGTGATAACGCTATCGTTGTACACGACAGATGCGCTGTATTGCCGTAAATCCTCCGTAGGGCCCCCGGGGTACTATGCTTTATGGTATGGAAGGAGGTATGGTGGTATGGAAGGTATGGTGTAGGCAGTAAAAAGAGGCTGACGCACGTTGTCCAGGCAGTTGCCAAGCTTGAGTTGTTGAAACGTCTCCAGGATGGCGTTGTCGCGTGCGTTCACCTGTCCAATGGCCCAGTTATGGGTCAAGGCGGCGTTGTCCAGTCCACACACTATGGAGCGAGCGGACATTGGCAGGCGGAAAAGAGGTCTACCTTCCCTCCCCCCCCCCCAACCCTCACCGAGTCCATTCTTGCAGCGAGTCTTGATCGTCTCTTCAGTGACGACGTGCAGCTTTGGGTCGTCGAATTCGCTCAGCTGCGTGACTCTCGTCGTCACAACCGCCTTGCCGCACTCGGTACCCTGACGCCGGCCAAACCCCCTATTAACGAGAAACAAACTCCTCTCGATGGTCCGATGGATTTATAGGGGATTGCACTAGGGAAATGCACTAGGCAAACTCCTGGAAATTGACGCTAAGAAGCGGTTTCTGCCATTTGCATCACTGCAGCTACACTAAACACTTTCTGTATGTGTAGCAGCAGCACGCTTCGATCAGAAGGCATCGGCTAAACTGTGGCAAAACGCGTCGCAGAACCAACCATATGTAACATCGTTTTATCGGTTTGTGTAGCTTTAGTTTGTACCAGCTCTTGTCTGTAGAGTGGACGCGACACAGGTCGGCGTTATACTTCGACGCCAGTCGATTTATGTCGTCCTTGCTGAGCTGAGTTGCGCTCGCAAGCGAAAGCATCGCGGCAACTACCACGCAAGACAACGGCAGCGAGCGCGCAGACATCTAAACGGCAGCAGGAGTCCGTTTGTCAGCTGACAACGCGGTGCAAAGTGTCCGCACGAGATCAGCTTCGTTGAGCATTTTCCAGCAGTTAAAAACACGCAAATGTACGTACCTAAACCCTCAATTCACCTCAATTAGCGTAAACTCTTAATTAATGTTGTTCTATTAATCATCTACTGCCAAATAACTACCTATCCGTAATTACCGAATCAGCTACACAGATTCTACTCACGGTTAAATCACTAAATGGCAGTTTTGTCGCGGGGACGCTATAGCTGTGCAACTGGCTAACACGCAGATTTCCTCCGCTTTTCTGCTTGGAATAATCGTGTGCACCACAAATGCAACTGGACCGATCGGGGTGGAGAAAATAGTGGCGCTAACAACCCGTCTCGGCAATGTACCAACATTCGTATGAATGTTTTCCCAAGTGTCCGTCAAGTGAACGGACGCTACTCCCGGCTTCGACATTCCTAGTACCGTTGACAATAAACCATCGTTGCACGTTTGCGCGCCGAATCCGTCTTGCGTGTGGCTTGCAGTGCGGTTGTTGTATTGTGTTGGGTGCGTCGCTTCGCTCCACAAGCACACAAGTCGCGCCACAGTCAGTCGTGTAGATTCATACATTTTATGTATAGCTAGTAGGGATGAGCATGGGCCTGAAGATCTCGGCCCAGCCCGGCCCACCAGATAGTCCGGCCCATCCCGGCCCAGCCCACGCGTCAAAAACCAGGCCCAGGCCCGGCCCGGCCCATCCAACTGCTCAAATTCCAGGCCCGGCCCGGCCCGGCCCATCCCAAGAAATAAGTACAGTGGTGCACTAAAATAAGTTGTACATGTACGTACGCCAGTTCGCGTTTTTTCACTACACATACACAGAGAATGGCGCTTCTGGCTTTACAGCTTCCAACCATTTTTTGGCCTCAAGATTGACCGTGTTTGTCAATTGAAGTTGGCCGCTCACAAAGGGTTTGTTGAGAAAAAAAAGGCGCTGCCCATGTCTGATGTATTATCTATCGTCGCCAAGCCAGTGATGTAGAGGCGGCGCCTGGAGGGCGCCGAGCTGGCAGTCGTCACGAGCGCCTTGCTCGCGATGGACGTGAGGCTGGGCTAGCGCCAGATGCTCATGCCTTTTAGTACTACGTCGTCGTCGTCGCTTCACGTCTGTTGTCTGCTCGTCTGTGCCTCACGGTCTAAGGGCCGTGACGACAACGAAAACGGCAACGGCGACGACGACGGCAACGTCGCGACCAACGCGCTAGATTAACAGTGAGACGACGCCGTCACGACGAACTTTTAGGCGCACTCGCGTCCTTAATGCCTCCTTTCTGCTGAATAGTCGCCGTTACTTACAATATGCATAACATACAATGTAGATTCCTATGTTTCAGCCAGGAACGTCCGGCCCGGCCCGGCCCGGCCCACACCCCCAAAACGCAGGCCCGGCCCGGCCCGGCCCACAGGATGGGCCTGGGATTCCGGCCCAGCCCGGCCCATGGGCCGGGCTGGGCCGGGCCGGGCCGGGCAGGCCCAGCCCATGCTCATCCCTAATAGCTAGTAGTAGCTACCTATATTGTGTGTCATACACCAAGACGTTGATTTAATTTGACTTGCTTAGCGGTGTGTCGACGATGACAATATGGAACTTGATATCACCGCTCGATCACGATGCTTGCGGTCTTTGCTGTATAGGGTTAGTCACGGTGCTGGAGCCAAGTTTGATCGCGCGCCACTCGCTTTCACGTTGGCCAAACTTCTTGAAATTTTACGAAGTTATATACCTCAAACCTTTATCTAGACACGTGCAAAGTTTCAGCGAAATCGGCCGAACGAATTAACTTTTACTCGCGCCTACACAAATCAACGGTTTTCAAAGTGCCCGCCATCGACAGCGATGAATTTTTCACGGCGGTCCGCGAGGGAACGGCTAAATCTTCGAGCACAACTCAGCGTCGAAATCAGCAACGGTGTTCTCAATCGCTATTTTCAACCTTTTCATCTTTTGACAATTTTGGAAACTGTCCAGTGTGCAAACGCAGGGTGTGGGCTCGAGCTCTGCGGCACAGCGACCGACGAGCGACGACGCGGCGGCGCTGGGGCTGCTGGTCTTGACCGCGCTGCTGCTGACGGCGGAGGAGGCAACGGAGTGAGGTGTCAGCTCGGAAGCTGGCAGCAGGCGGGAGGCACACAGCTCTTCCCAGGCCCTGCCCGACCTCGCGCCCCTTCAACCTCGGCCGAAAGCAGCGGCGGCTGCTCGCTCTCCCTCTCCCCAACTTCCCCCAAATTCGCCCGCCCTCGTGGCCCTCGATTCCCGCGCGCTCTCCCCTCCCTGCTCTCGCCGCCCTCTCACCTTCGGCTTCCAACCCACGCTCGTGTCGTGCCGCGCTACTGTGTAGTGGACCGACACCTCTCTCCTTTTCCTCCTTTTCCCTCAAAGCCAGGACGCGCCGAAGCCCCTAGGCACAACAGTACCGTACTCTGCACTCACGCGCACTCTGCACTCGCGCGGCCCAAACTCTCAAAAAGGGACGCGCTCTAAAGCCGAGAAGCGCACAGAGTGACGGACAGACGTACCGGTCACTGCACAGGCGCGTAGAAATGGGAAAACGCGCCACAGGAAACCATCGTCCGACAGCCGGCTGACGCAATCACCGGGCTACTGTAGGACACCGGTTTAACTCACAACCAAATAGAAAACGAACAAAATAAAACCAAAGGGGGAAGGGGCGGGGGATGGGGAAGTGGACGGGGGAAGGGTGAGGGACTTTACAAGTGGGTGCAAGTCGTCCAGTCTGGAAACAGCTTCTGAAGCCGTCTGACTGTTTCTCTGAAGCCGAAAACTTCTTCTGAAGCCGAAAACAGCAAATGCAATCTACACAAAGTCAAAACTTTTACGCACGATGAAGAAAAATGCTGAAACTTTGCAAGTATCTAGATCAGGGTTTGAGGTATAGCATGTTAAAATTTCAAGATGGTTGGCCAACGTGAAAGCGAGTGGCGAGCGATCAAAGTTGGCTCCGGGCCCTGGGCCAACCCTGCATGTGTGTACGTGTTTTGGTGAATACAAATACAATACAAAATACAATACCGTAGGCGTGGACTCTCTCGCTAATCTCGCCCTAAGCGCTCCAACCATTTCTGATTTTCTTCATTGCCAATTGCCGATTGTTGGGCAGACGAGGGCGAGAGTCGCAATGAAGGCAACCCCGGTTATTAGCGTCAGCCGGTGAGTGGAGCCCCGGCCCGAGGGCTTCCATTTGTCGTCGCCCTCGGTGATCCGCCGTTGTTCCATAGCGCCCGTCGTAGTCTTAGTCGCAATCGCAGTCTTAGTTGTCTTAGCTTAAAATTGTAGTCGTAGTCGGAGTCGGAGCCGTCGTACTGAGTCGTAGTAAGAATGAAAGCTCTTCGAGAAGATAATAATAATTCGGCAAGTTTGAGAATGCGAGCGAGCGCGTGCGAACATGGCATGGCACCCAACACCCAACAATGGTGAATCTCAGTTCGCGAACGGTGGCAATCGGAAATCTATTCCTGTACTCCACAAGTAGACTGTGGAACGCGCCAAGTGAACACGTTGTCAGCCTTCCCTACAATGCGTTTTATAGGTTTGTAAACTCGGGTGAAATCGTTGAATCTCTCGCAACCCGGGAGTTTGTCAAACCCGTGTGCGAAAGTTGACGATTTGATTCACGCCGGGATGTGATTTGACGCGGATTGGGTGTGCAATCGGCCTCCCCTCATTGTCACAATGGTGTACGGCTCTACGCTGTGTAAAGGGTTGTCCGAATAAAACGTCCAGTCCAGTCCAGCACCCGCAACAACTGGGGGGGGGGGTACACCACCCCACCGACAAGACTGCGACTACGACAAAGAGTGGAAGAGTGGCCGACCACCGACGAACCGAGGGCTTCGAGCGGCCCCACTCACAGGCCGACGCTCATAGTTGCGGTCACTTTCACTGTGGCTCTCGCCATCATCTGGGGGCCACAATCGGCGTTGTCGTTGTGAAGAAACCCAGAATTGGCAGCGGCGCTTAGTGCGAGAAGCGATGAGATAAACTTCCATCTTGTTGACACGTCTAACCAAATCAAATCAACGTCGGTATTGATATTAAGCACCGACACAGTACAGGAACGGTAAACCACGCACGAGGTGGTAAACAAGGGGCGATTTCGGTGTCATTGGAGGTGGCGATTGCGGAGTTCACTCGCCGCACTCTTCTCATGCCAGCTCCAGTGGCCGATGCAACACGTCACTGTCCGCGGTCCCCAGATCGACCGATGAGTGCGGTAGACCTAGCTGCCTTTCTAATAGCCGGATTTCCAGTTTCTTCTTGTAGTTGTCCAAGCGCAGATTGGCCAATTCGAGAGCGAGCTTCTTCTCTGGCGCGGAGAGGGTCTCGTCGGCGTCCTCCTCCGTAGGCGTCTTCGGTGCGCGGTGATGGTGCTGGTGACTGCAACGTTGAGACTGCCTGCCAACTAAACTCGGTACACACCGCACGCGCACCGCGAATCCTCGAAGACGACGCTGCCGTTCGTCGTCTTGGCGAGCAGCTTTTCTTCGTCGTGCGTTGCTGCGTCAGCAATTCTCGGTTCCCTTCTCTGCAACTCCTTTCGGTCCTCTTCGTTTGCCCGCTGCTCGTTCACAGCGCTCGAAGTTTGCACGTCGAGGAAGCGCCTCTCTTCCTCGTCCAGCCTCTTCCAGAGGTCGGTGAATCGAGCTTCGGGCTCGGGAGTCAAGGCAGCTTCCGGACGAGGCGTGCTCTCCTCCAGTCGACCAAACCGCGACTTGAAGTACCACTGAAGGAATCGAACTTGAGGGACCGGAGCTTGAAGTAGGACTCGAAGGAGTTGGCGCCCGGCGGCCGCGGGCAGCAACCGATTTGTCAGGTTAAACGGCGCTGCCGGGTGAGCTCGCTCCCAGCCCAGATGTCGATGGCGGTGTGGGCCCGCATGTGGAGCACTTGTGGTGGTGGCCACAGGAGTTTCTTCAACCTAAACGGCGTCGGCCTCTGATGGTGTAAGCTTGACATTGGAAAAGACGGACTTCAAACAGCGTTCTTCCTCCGTCGACCGCCGCCTTCGTGCACTGACGGTAGTAGCTCCAGTTTAAGGGCCCGGTTGGCGTCGCCTCCTCGCAGCTGTTGCACACAACGTCGCGTGTGCGAGTGCATCTGAAAAGAACAGATTTTAATAAATAGCGCTCAGTCTGGCAGCTGTTTCTGCTACCTTTCTCCTTCGTACAGCCCAGGGCCGCACTTGGAGCATGGGACGCACACTCGGCCCTGGCTAGAGTTCTGACTATACGTGCCGGTGTCATAGTCCAAAACCGCCCCCAGGCCAGAATCGCCCCCCGGCGGTTTTGGCCTAGTCCAAAACCGCCCCCCGGCGGTTCTGGCCTAGCGACGTCTAGGCCAGAACCGCCCCCCACCAAACTTTTCCTCCCCCTTGACTCGGACCACATTTAAGTTGTATAAATTGTTGAAAATAGAGTTGCACGGTGACATTCGATAAG
Source organism: Paralinhomoeus sp. GSCO2_6 (assembly GCA_030248085.1). NCBI lineage: Eukaryota > Metazoa > Nematoda > Chromadorea > Monhysterida > Linhomoeidae > Paralinhomoeus > Paralinhomoeus sp. GSCO2_6. The sequence goes on along the minus strand of JASAMY010002565.1, from coordinate 3,996 downwards.
TACCGTAGTTAGGATGATACGCATACCCGTCGTACTACTAGTGATGTGTTCGTTACTGTGTGCAAGGACTCTTAGACACACCGTGTGCCCTACACGGGCCGGGCCTGGCCGGGCCGGGCCGGGCCGGCCCGGCCCATGCTCATCCCTACTGGTGAAACGTACTCGCAAGAGGTTATGGGCCCAGCCCACGCGTAAATTAGTTCACAGTAAGGTAGGCGTCCGTGCTGTCGTGGAGTGTTGTAGGAGCAGCTGAGAACTAGCTGCTGGGTAGCGGAGACTGCAGAAGAATGGCTGCCGCCGACCGTCTCCCGATCGACAAGCTGACGATGGGCTGCTGGGCGCAGTGGAAGAGAAAGCTGCGCGTCTACTTGATCGCGAAGGGGCTGTGGGGCGTCGTCAGCGGAGAGGAGCTGCGACCTGACCGAGACGCTGACCAAGCCGCCTGGCAGACCAAGGAGAATCAGGCGATGGCGATCATCGTGCTGAGCATCGGCAACTCCCTAGGAGAAGCACAATATACTCAAGGTCAAGAGGGCGAACCGACTACCGACAGCGCTACCGACTTGGATTAATCGTTATTTATTTTGCTAATTTATTTTAATTTTTTTAGGCTTGCAAATGGCCTGTTGCACCGTTCATTCTCTATGGCCATATCATTTCGCTTTTAATATTGTTGGGGATCGGCGATTCGAGCGACCGACGTATAGTAGGGGGAGGGGGGCGATTTCCATGTAGAGGGGGCGGTTCTGGCCTAGGCTAGAACCGCCCCCCGGCGGTTTTGGCCTAGGCCAGAACCGCCGGGGGGAGAAAAACAAGGGGGGCGGTTTTGGACTGCAACACCGGCAAGGCAACTTTTGCAGAGCGTATGCCGCGTGCCGTCGGTCTCGTTGCAGTGCGCCACCGTCCGGAAGCCTGCGGGGCACTCGCCGCAGCGGTCGGGAGGCGCAAATAGGTGGTCGCCGCGTAGGGGCGACCGGGTCCCGCTGCGATGGCGAAGGAAACGATGCTCGTGGCCCTGGCGTCCGGCGCCCCTGGCCAGCAATCGATTTGTCAGGACCAATGTCGCCGACGCGTCAGCTCGCCCCGAGCTGTGGTGATGCCTATGGCGGTGTCGGCGCCAATGTGGAGCATTTGTGCTGGTAGCCACAGAAGTTTCAACCTAAACGCATACCTGTAACTGGGGGGGGGGGGGTTGGGGGCCCCGCAGAATTTTTCCAACTCCACCCCCCCCCCCAAACCGCCCAAACCCAATTTTCCCAAGGGTTTTTCACTCAGTCTAAAACGATAAAAGTGAGTAAATGATGGTGTATTTGAGTGCTTTTCGGTGTTATATGAACGTAAAACAGCTAAATAACACTGTTTAGACCCTATTTATACCCATTTTTAACCAAAAAGTACAAGTATAGCTCAAAGAATGGCCAGCTACCCTCCACTTTTTGCTCCAGACACCCCCCCCCCCCCCCAGAATTTGGCCATTTACTCCCCCCCCCCCACTCTTCCAGACCCGGTTACAGGTATGCCTAAACGGCCTTATTAAAGCCTTCAACCTAAACAGCCTTAAAACCTAAAGTTCGTGTCACGTCTGCCAAAGAAAACCTCGGCGTCGATGGCTAGAGAGGCGATGGCCAGCACCAGGATCACGGCTGCTCTGATTTTCTTCATGACTCCTCGGTTGTAGGCGCAGCGAATTTCGCTAGCTTTTAGCTGGCTTCGGCTTATTCTCCTTTTTCTCCTGCAGGACGGGAAGGAACTTGTTCGCAGTGAGCGGGGCGACGCGACGAGATGGCTGGACGAGTTACAGCTTGCCTTGACTGCCTTATCTCCCGCAGATAGAGTGGCAAACGGCAAACGGACAAGTTCGGTTCGACAAATACCGAAATCAAAATTTCGGTGCGTTTGTGTTTCCGGAATTGCAGGAACAACGAGTGAGTTTGCTTTTTGTTGATTACGTTAATTTCACTGTGCGCTTCGCATTGAACCTGCCGCACGTTCATTTCTTTGATTTCGTTTGGAAAGTGAGAACATGTGTTACTACTGACTACTGTTTCTTTTTTTCAATTTCGTTGTTGGTAAAGCAAAGATCGCAGTCAACATGCAACGATTTTTGGTCCCTTTCCTCCATTTTATGTTGGACAGATTACCCTATGTCACGGCGCAAGATTACGTTGTGTTAGGGTGATCATTTGATAGAGGGTTCATAGGGGTGTTAGGGTGCTAATGCACGGTGGAAGGATGCAACACTGGGCGCTTACGTGAACTCTTCTGAACTTCTACATCTAATCTAATGTTTAGATTCATTCATTACATTCATTCATTAATTACTGTCCACATGCAGTTTTACATGATTATTACTAATCAGGGTCAGCACGTCAGTGTCAGACCTCTAATGTTCTGTGACGACACAACGCACAACTATTTCAATGCTCAATCGCCTCAAACTTCTGCTTTCCTGATCAGATTTATTCTCGTGAGACTGAGAGATTGCCCAAAAAATCCGTATTCGGCGTGGGAACCGGGGGGGGGGGAATTCCCTAGCTATAGTTCCACATTGCTTCTTTTTGGTGCAATCTTGCACGAAGACTGTTGCAAAAACTTTAGCAAACAAAGCAACATTCCAAATTCCTATACGTTCACTGCAGCGATAGCGAACACGTACACAATGGAAGAGAGAGAGAGAGAGAACGAATCGCTCCTAGGAGATGTAGGGGAAAACTGCAATGGGCACGGTACAGCGCAAACTCAACGCAAAATGCTGTTTGGATCGAGGGCGTTTGGAAAGGAGAGAAGGAGCGTATGGTCTAGTGGTAGAGAATCGGCCTCTTGCGCACACGGTGTCTGAGTTCTATTCTTGATGGATCCACTAGATCGAGGACTTCCCTCTCAATGGATCTTCTCGTGCCTAGATTACAGGTGGCGTTCTTCCGAAGGTCCTTGGCTAATTGTGCGGCTCTAGACGGGAAGGCGTCATGGAGATGGCTATGCTACATGGGCCACTGACGGCTTCCTAGCGTTGCCCCTAATCCAACAACAAGGAGAGGAGGCTGACTTAGTGAGAGTTTTGAGTTTAGTTTAGTTTAGAGTTTAGAGGGTGGATAGTTGAGTGTAGTAGGTGTGACACTCGTTGTCGTAATGCTGGTTCTTGTAGACGCACTTCAGCGCGTAGGAGGCTCTGCATTCCTTGACCATCTGGACAGGAAACAATTCTCCTTTGAACTACAGTAAATGTGCCAACTGGTACGGCGGGTTGAAAGTTTAGCTAGTGCTCCCCCCCCCTCCAATAATGTCCCCGGGGTAAAGAGTATGTTACCATGTGCCTTTTATGTGCAACTTGAATAAATTGACAGGTACATTTACCTATATCGTGCATACACACTACTACTAACTACCGGTAATAACGGACGTTTCAGCAACTATTCATGGTAAATCAACCATTAAAGAAAAAGTGACCAGAATCATCGAAAAATTGACAATTTTGACGGCGAAATTAGCATTACCGTGCCCTCCTTGCAGTCGCCATCTTTCAACCGTTGCAACGTCTTTAGGATCGCGTTGTCGCGGGCGTTCACCCTGCCGACGGCCGAATCGTGCGTCAGCGTGTCGCGGTCCATTCCGCACACTGCGCCGCAAGCGGTTGAACATTAGAAAGGGCCTACCGTAAACCCAATTTTTAGCCCCCCCCCCCCCCTCATAGTCTGAAGGGCAACATTTTCCATGTCTAGGTGTATATGTATGGTCGCGTATGTGTATGTATGTACATGGTATGTGCATGTGAGAGTGTGTGATAGTGTGTTAGACTGTACCAGCTAGTGTGCGCAGCGTCTTTTTCCCATAAAAATCGCCGCCAAGCGCCTTTCCGCCCACGAAGCTTCCCACACATCGACACTTCCAGTTTAAAAGCCCACCCTATAATTAGTCCCTTCCATAATCATCCCGTTCCCCGAACGAAACAATTAGCCCCAGGGGGCTAATTATAGGGTTTGCGGTAGGTTACCCCCT
>JASAMY010002676.1:0-29783 GCA_030248085.1 Paralinhomoeus sp. GSCO2_6 | reverse complement strand
ATCAGGGTGTACGCGTCAGCGTACAACCCTAATATGTGACCACTTCTCAATGCGGGTTTTTGAATTTTCGATCGCCTATAACTTTTGATTGCCTGAACGGATTTCGACGCGTTATGGCGCAAATGAACCGCCTTCTTCTGGGGCATCGAATGCGCCATAACGCGTTTCCTTGCTTTACTGTAAGGGGTCAATAGTTCCAAAAATGTTCCAATTTTGTGGCTTTTTTTTTCATGTTCTCTGCCAGGTTTTTGGAGCGCCACTCGTGAACGGCTAAAGGTATCGATATGAAACTTGGACAGCATCTGCAGCTATTGCAAAGAAAATAGACGCCCAAAGGATTTCTTGATAGGCAGCTCCGATTTTGAGATATCGTCGATTTGGCGATTTTTCTTGGACATAGCCGTTTTTTCGGGTGGTTTCCACCAAGAGTAAAACTCCAAAAAGTGCCGAGTAAACCCCCAATTTTTTTTTGATTTCCTTGAACAGTTTCTTATGGCAAGTCTATGCCAAGCCACTAAACCTAAAACTTGATTACTGATAATGAGATATTAGCTAATTAAAATTTTGGAAGAAATGTTTGTCCTCTATAGGCGCTTCAACCGTTGGTCTGAGAGGTTTGCTAAAATGGGGAAAGTTGATCGCCATGACCTGGAATAGACCCCTTTGAAAAAATTAGTCACCCCAGACGCACCAATATGTCTCTACGCTCTTGGGAAATTAGTGAAAAACGGCGATATTTCGGTGTGGTTAGCTCGGATCGCTTTGAGGTCAATAATAAAGTTGATCGCCAATCAGTGGGGAACATTTCATTCCTTAGGGCCAATGCGCTCCGACGCACCAAAATATTTTCACTTCCGGGAAAATCGCTATATCTCGATGTGGGTAGCTCAGATCACTTCGGCTAAAACACAAAAGTTGACCGCCTGCATGTGTAGATCATTTTGGTTCTTTACACCACTACGCTCCGACGAACCAATATGGCATTACAGAAGTGCACGCACGCACGCACACCGTCAAATGGGCTGCTTCACAAGAAACTTGATGTGGGTAGCTCGGATCACTTCGGCTAAAACACAAAAGTTGACCGCCTGCACGTGTAGATCATTTTGGTTCTTTACACCACTACGCTCCGACGAACCAATATGGCACTGCAGAAGTGCACGCACGCACGCACACCGTCAAATGGGCTGCTTCACAAGAAACTTGATGTGGGTAGCTCGGATCACTTCGGCTAAAACACAAAAGTTGACCGCCTGCACGTGTAGATCATTTTGGTTCTTTACACCACTACGCTCCGACGAACCAATATGGCACTGCAGAAGTGCACGCACGCACGCACACTGTCAAAATGGGCTGCTTCGCAAGAAACTTGATGTGGGTAGGTCCGATCACTTCGGCTAAAACACAAAAGTTGACCGCCTAGTCATGGTGATCATTTCCATACTTTACATCACTATGCTCTGACGCAGCAATATAGCACAACTGCATGTGCATGCACGCATGCACATAATGTACATAGCACCTAGGTATGTACAATGTATCGTCATTACCGTATTTTGCATGCAGCTATTGACCCCTTCCCAAAAAAAAACGTCTCGGTGTCGAGCGGACTCGATCGCGCCATCGTACGCGCATGTACGTCGGGCCATTCGCGAGTTGCTTTGCATTTATTTATCAGGGTGTACGCGTCAGCGTACAACCCTAATATGTGACCACTTCTCAATGCGGGTTTTTGAATTTTCGATCGCCTATAACTTTTGATTGCCTGAACGGATTTCGACGCGTTATGGCGCAAATGAACCGCCTTCTTCTGGGGCATCGAATGCGCCATAACGCGTTTCCTTGCTTTACTGTAAGGGGTCAATAGTTCCAAAAATGTTCCAATTTTGTGGCTTTTTTTTTCATGTTCTCTGCCAGGTTTTTGGAGCGCCACTCGTGAACGGCTAAAGGTATCGATATGAAACTTGGACAGCATCTGCAGCTATTGCAAAGAAAATAGACGCCCAAAGGATTTCTTGATAGGCAGCTCCGATTTTGAGATATCGTCGATTTGGCGATTTTTCTTGGACATAGCCGTTTTTTCGGGTGGTTTCCACCAAGAGTAAAACTCCAAAAAGTGCCGAGTAAACCCCCAATTTTTTTTTGATTTCCTTGAACAGTTTCTTATGGCAAGTCTATGCCAAGCCACTAAACCTAAAACTTGATTACTGATAATGAGATATTAGCTAATTAAAATTTTGGAAGAAATGTTTGTCCTCTATAGGCGCTTCAACCGTTGGTCTGAGAGGTTTGCTAAAATGGGGAAAGTTGATCGCCATGACCTGGAATAGACCCCTTTGAAAAAATTAGTCACCCCAGACGCACCAATATGTCTCTACGCTCTTGGGAAATTAGTGAAAAACGGCGATATTTCGGTGTGGTTAGCTCGGATCGCTTTGAGGTCAATAATAAAGTTGATCGCCAATCAGTGGGGAACATTTCATTCCTTAGGGCCAATGCGCTCCGACGCACCAAAATATTTTCACTTCCGGGAAAATCGCTATATCTCGATGTGGGTAGCTCAGATCACTTCGGCTAAAACACAAAAGTTGACCGCCTGCATGTGTAGATCATTTTGGTTCTTTACACCACTACGCTCCGACGAACCAATATGGCATTACAGAAGTGCACGCACGCACGCACACCGTCAAATGGGCTGCTTCACAAGAAACTTGATGTGGGTAGCTCGGATCACTTCGGCTAAAACACAAAAGTTGACCGCCTGCACGTGTAGATCATTTTGGTTCTTTACACCACTACGCTCCGACGAACCAATATGGCACTGCAGAAGTGCACGCACGCACGCACACCGTCAAATGGGCTGCTTCACAAGAAACTTGATGTGGGTAGCTCGGATCACTTCGGCTAAAACACAAAAGTTGACCGCCTGCACGTGTAGATCATTTTGGTTCTTTACACCACTACGCTCCGACGAACCAATATGGCACTGCAGAAGTGCACGCACGCACGCACACTGTCAAAATGGGCTGCTTCGCAAGAAACTTGATGTGGGTAGGTCCGATCACTTCGGCTAAAACACAAAAGTTGACCGCCTAGCACGTGTAGATCATTTTGGTTCTTTACACCACTATGCTCCGACGAACCAATATGCACAACTACAAAGTGCACGCACGCACGCACACAATGTCAAAATGGGCTGCTTACGCAAGAAACTTGATGTGGGTAGGTCCGCGCATACGCACTTCGCTAAAACACAAAAGTTGACCGCCTGGACACGATCACGCGCATGTACATTATGTGATCATATTGCTGCGTCAGAGCATAGTTCAGCCCACAAACTTCTGCAGTGACATATTGGTTCTCGGAGCGCCTGGTTTTTTTAACCAGGTCATGGCGATAACTTTGACCATTTTAGCAAACTAGCAACAACTGATGTGAATGCGCCTATAGAGGACAAACATTATCTTCCAAAATTTATTTAGCGTAATATCTCATTATCAGTAATCAAGTTTTAGGTTTAGTGGCTTGGATAGACTTGCCAAAGAAACTGTTAAGGAAATCAAAAAAAAATTGGGGGCTCGGCACTTTTTGGAGTTTTACTGGGCTTGGTGGAAACCACCCGAAAAAACGGCTATGTCCAAGAAAAATCGCCAAATCGACGATATCTCAAAATCGGAGCTGCCTATCAAGAAATCCTTTGGGCGTCTATTTTCTTTGCAATAGCTGCAGATGCTGTCCAAGTTTCATATCGATACCTTTAGCCGTTCACGAGTGGCGCTCCAAAAACCTGGCAGAGAACATGAAAAAAAAAAGCCACAAAATTGGAACATTTTTGGAACTATTGACCCCTTACAGTAAAGCAAGGAAACGCGTTATGGCGCATTCGATGCCCCAGAAGAAGGCGGTTCATTTGCGCCATAACGCGTCGAAATCCGTTCAGGCAATCAAAAGTTATAGGCGATCGAAAATTCAAAAACCCGCATTGAGAAGTGGTCACATATTAGGGTTGTACGCTGACGCGTACACCCTGATAAATAAATGCAAAGCAACTCGCGAATGGCCCGACGTACATGCGCGTACGATGGCGCGATCGAGTCCGCTCGACACCGAGACGTTTTTTTTTTGGGAAGGGGTCAATAGCTGCATGCAAAATACGGTAATGACGATACATTGTACATACCTAGGTGCTATGTACATTATGTGCATGCGTGCATGCACATGCAGTTGTGCTATATTGCTGCGTCAGAGCATAGTGATGTAAAGTATGGAAATGATCACCATGACTAGGCGGTCAACTTTTGTGTTTTAGCCGAAGTGATCGGACCTACCCACATCAAGTTTCTTGCGAAGCAGCCCATTTTGACAGTGTGCGTGCGTGCGTGCACTTCTGCAGTGCCATATTGGTTCGTCGGAGCGTAGTGGTGTAAAGAACCAAAATGATCTACACGTGCAGGCGGTCAACTTTTGTGTTTTAGCCGAAGTGATCCGAGCTACCCACATCAAGTTTCTTGTGAAGCAGCCCATTTGACGGTGTGCGTGCGTGCGTGCACTTCTGCAGTGCCATATTGGTTCGTCGGAGCGTAGTGGTGTAAAGAACCAAAATGATCTACACGTGCAGGCGGTCAACTTTTGTGTTTTAGCCGAAGTGATCCGAGCTACCCACATCAAGTTTCTTGTGAAGCAGCCCATTTGACGGTGTGCGTGCGTGCGTGCACTTCTGTAATGCCATATTGGTTCGTCGGAGCGTAGTGGTGTAAAGAACCAAAATGATCTACACATGCAGGCGGTCAACTTTTGTGTTTTAGCCGAAGTGATCTGAGCTACCCACATCGAGATATAGCGATTTTCCCGGAAGTGAAAATATTTTGGTGCGTCGGAGCGCATTGGCCCTAAGGAATGAAATGTTCCCCACTGATTGGCGATCAACTTTATTATTGACCTCAAAGCGATCCGAGCTAACCACACCGAAATATCGCCGTTTTTCACTAATTTCCCAAGAGCGTAGAGACATATTGGTGCGTCTGGGGTGACTAATTTTTTCAAAGGGGTCTATTCCAGGTCATGGCGATCAACTTTCCCCATTTTAGCAAACCTCTCAGACCAACGGTTGAAGCGCCTATAGAGGACAAACATTTCTTCCAAAATTTTAATTAGCTAATATCTCATTATCAGTAATCAAGTTTTAGGTTTAGTGGCTTGGCATAGACTTGCCATAAGAAACTGTTCAAGGAAATCAAAAAAAAATTGGGGGTTTACTCGGCACTTTTTGGAGTTTTACTCTTGGTGGAAACCACCCGAAAAAACGGCTATGTCCAAGAAAAATCGCCAAATCGACGATATCTCAAAATCGGAGCTGCCTATCAAGAAATCCTTTGGGCGTCTATTTTCTTTGCAATAGCTGCAGATGCTGTCCAAGTTTCATATCGATACCTTTAGCCGTTCACGAGTGGCGCTCCAAAAACCTGGCAGAGAACATGAAAAAAAAAAGCCACAAAATTGGAACATTTTTGGAACTATTGACCCCTTACAGTAAAGCAAGGAAACGCGTTATGGCGCATTCGATGCCCCAGAAGAAGGCGGTTCATTTGCGCCATAACGCGTCGAAATCCGTTCAGGCAATCAAAAGTTATAGGCGATCGAAAATTCAAAAACCCGCATTGAGAAGTGGTCACATATTAGGGTTGTACGCTGACGCGTACACCCTGATACTTCTGGGGTTCGCTGTGTCGGTGTGGTTTGTTCTCGGGGGGGGGGGGGGGCGGGGGTGGTGGGGGGGGGGTGTTTTTTTTTTTTTTTTTTTTTTTTTTCTTTCTGTGGGCGCGGGCGGCCTGCGCGGCTGTGGGGGGGTGGTGGGGGTTGGGCGGTGCCGCTGTGTCCGGTGTCCTGTTTTTGGGGTTTGGGGGGGGGGGGGGGGGGCCTCTTGGAGTGGGGCGGCGCCTGGGCGTCTGGTATGTTGGCTGGTGTATGTTTTCTCTTTCTTGGGGACTGTCTCTTTCTCCCGGTTCTGTGTGCGGGTTTTTGCCGGTTTGGATATTCCTGTGCTTCTGCCTTGGTTGCCTGTTGCGGATGCGCCGTGGCGGCGGCGGCCGTGGGCGGCCGATTGCGTGGGCGGAAAACGGGGAGGCGTTGGCGCCGTCCCTCGGCGTGGTGCGCCCTCCTCTGTTGTCGGAGGCAATGCCGACCCGATGTTCGCTCTGGTAGCGTGGCATGTGGGCAGCGTGGGTCGCTGTGTGCTCATTGGCCTCTGCGCCACAACGCGTCCGCGTACCACGGAAGCTCCTCTCGCCCGTTGAAGCCTTGGAGCTGCAAATATCGTTCGACATGTCACATGTGACATGTTTCGACATGTCGCTGCGTCCGACCCGCGAACTCGATTCGTCGCAGCTCACCGTTTGTTCTTCGTACCGTTGGCGGCGCTGCCGACACGCGTCGTCTCGCCAGTTTCTGTTTTCGCTTCTTCGTGCGAGCGCACTGGTCCTCGCTCCTCCAAACTGCCATGCTCTTGTTCATGACGTGCTTGACCATCTGAAGCGAGTCAACACGTTCATAGCTGGACGCGGAAGGGGCAGGAATGGTTGGAGCGCAGACCGTGAACCTGGCTTTTGAGAAGCGTGCGCGCGCGCTTGTCACGCAACTTCCAAGAGGGCTTGGCGGCAGCGGCGCACTCGTGGCAGTAGTGCTCGCGGCCGACGAGCAGGTAGGTGCGCCCGCCGACGCCGAGCGTCTCTCCACAGCGAGCGCACACGAAGCAACCCTGATGGTAGACCCGGCCCTCGGCGTGCAGCTTCGTCTTGTGCTTGGACGGGTCGATCGGCTTGAGACACTGGCAGCAGGCGGGGAAGCGGACAAGCACGTAGCACTCGTCGCAGGCGAACACCGTGCTCCCTTGGCCGTCTCGCTTCCTCCCTCCGCTCGTCACTGTCTGCCAGCGCGACGCGTCGCAGTCCCAGAGGGCGGTTCGCACGCAGCTGCTGTCGCTCAGGACACCTTGATGTTGTTGATGTCGAGCGGCTGTGCCGGCGCGCCGCCCTCTGCGAGGACCCGGTTGCAGAAGTTGCAACGGACGCAGTCTTTGTGATACCACTTTCCTAGATGTTGGGCCGCTCGTGAAATAGGCCCTGGTCGGTCCAGCTTAGCGAACCGTAGACTCGGACGACATCGTGTATCATCGAAAGATGAAAAGCTGGCAGGATTTTCTTGCAGCGTTCGCAGCTCCAGCAGCTGTGATGCCAGACTGCGCCGAAGGGGTCGGCGACGTCGTTGGGGCTGCAGATGGCGAAGCCGCAGTCGGCGGGGCAGGGCCGACCGACGGCGCGCTGCCGACAGTCGGCGCAGGTCAGCGCCCCGTATCCCACTTGCGGCGCGTGCCGCTCGTCGCCCACCATCGACCGCTGGCAGCTCTGCACCGTGACCGCCGTTGTCGTCGCACACGAGAGCGCGCCTCCAACGTACCCGGCACCAGTAGCAATGCTTGTGGTAACTGTAGCGGACAGGCACTCGCCGACCACACGAGTCGATTGCGCACTCGCGGGCGTCGGGCTCGACCGCCTCTTCTGCGCTGCCGATCGCGCCGTCGAAAACCTCGCACTCGACGACATTCTCGCCAGCTACCAAGTTTAAGACACTCATTTCCACCTCTTTCGTCAACTGCTCTACTGAACGCACTACCTACTGTCACGAACACTGTTTACCGATATATAATTCTTGAATTAAAATTATTTGTCAATCTGATTACTGATGTAACATTAAATACTTAATTTAGCGCCCATTCTTGTCGTCTGCTATGCTACGCCACGGTCACACTCGGGGGAACCCGGGACCCGACGGCGAACCCGGCTACTGGTAATATCTGTGACATTACTTCAAAAGTTATTTTAAACTTGTGTCGTTGTTGCGCCCCAGTCCCATTGGTCGATCGACGCTGTCAAGCGCGTTTCGCCACTGTCGCCTTGACTACGGCTACAACACTAGCCGTCACTTTAGTCTATTGGCTCCGGCAGTCATTTGCGTGCGCTTGCGATGGCCATGGCCTCTCCGTTAGATTCCGTTGAGGATGACGACCGGTCCAGACGCCGGGTAAAAATTCGCGACGAAGTTCACCAGAAGTCTGCTCCCCGTCTCCTCATTGTCTCGGATGCGGCGACATTTGTAAAGGAAGCCGCGTTGCGGGCAACTTTGTCCAATGTCGTCAAAGTGTTGTTTACATTTGCGGACTCGACATTGTCCAGCTTGCTTGGTCCGTCTCTTTTCTGACACACGTATTCTTCTTTTTTGCTCGACGCTTTGAATTGCAGACACCGTGAGCAGAGTGACAAGAAGCGAAAAGCAAAAGTTCTATTCAATTGGATTGGTGCTCAAGGACGGAGTGGTTCTTAGCGCAGCGAAGAACACTGTACGCGACATCCAGTTGTCGTTGCGCACTTCGTGTATAAGCTGCGCCATTTCAGATGGTGTCGTCAGACACGCTCTCGCCGTCGAGCTCGGTGGGCTCGTGTTTGCTGCGCCTCGTCGACAACTGCTTGCTGCTGGACGAGACGGTGCAGACGCGACTCGACTTCTTCGGCACGCCCTTCAAAGAGGAGGACGCCGACGGCCAGCTCTTCTGCCAGTGCGTCGAGGCGCTCTTCCAGCAACGCCGCAAGGTCGCACCGCAGACGGTGACGTGACACTGCCCGCCCTCGCTCACTCGGCTCCACTTTAGATCGTCGTCAGCGCCTCGCCCGATCTCATTGGCGGCGGTGCGCTCGTCGAAACGCCCGCTGGCAAAATGATGTGAATGAATTGAGCAAAGCACCGCGTGCACTTGCGAAACCTGGAGTACGGTAGCGGCTTTCAGGCCACTTGGAACGCTCTATTTTGATTTGGATGCCATATCCGCAACACCGGACGCGACGCGCCGGACTACCGCTTCGTATGAGAAGATCAAACTCGTCGGCAAAGGTTGGCAACCGCGTGCAGTCGCACCGACCAGTTCAAACGAATCAGGGTGTACGCGTCAGCGTACAACCCTAATATGTGACGACTTCTGAATGCGGCTTTTTGAATTTTCGATCGCCTATAACTTTTGATTGCCTGAACGGATTTCGGCGCGTTATGGCTCAAAGGAACCGCCTTCTTCTGGGGCATCGAACGCGCCATAACGCGTTTCCTTGTTTTACGTCAAGGGGGAGATACCTCTGAAAATGTTGTGAAAACGCGAGTTTTTTTTTTTCATGTTCTCTGCCACTTTTTTGGACCGCCGCTCCTGAACGCCACTTGCGATTGGGCTGAAACTTGGCGTGTACTCTCAGCCCATGATGGCAATTTCTACCTAAAAAGGATTTGCGCGTAGGTCCTACCAATCTTGAGTTATGGCCGATTTTGCCCGATTTCTTGGACATAGCCGTTTTTTCGACCAAAATTTTGTGCGCTATAGGCGCCTCAACCGCTCATCACAGAGATTCGCTATAATGGTGAAAGTTGATCCCCCACACATGTAGTATTTCCCGTTGAGCAGATTTTGCGGCTCCGACGTCCATGTCGCCATAGCCGAATTTTTTTGATAGTTCCGACAAGAGTAAAACTCCAAAAAATGCCCAGTAAACCCCCAATTTTTCTTCGATTTTCGTGAACAATAGGTCAAGGGGAGTCCTCGGTAAGTCAATGTTTTGAAATTCCATCACAGGATAATGAGATATGAGCTCCTGAACCTTCAAAAAAATGATTTTTTTTTAATATTATTTTTTAATAATTGTTTTGTTAAAGTAATCGGGATGAAACTTTGCAAGCATACGCTGTATATAATCAGAAATTAATGCCCCAAATGGATTCTTCCTAAATGCCCACACGCTTGAGATCTGGAACACAGTAACATTGGGTCTTAGACAACCAATCGAGAGGTCGCGGGTTCGACTCCCGCTGGCGTCTCTGCCATCTCCTGAAAACCAATCAATATTGCGTTACCCCAGTGTCCTTTCCTGCTCCACCCATGTTGTTCCCACGACTCACCCTACATTTTTTTCAGTTTTTTTCGTTTTTCTTTTCAGATGTTAAAATATTTTTTGGTTGACTTTATCAAAGCAGTGAACATCAAGTGCTTTTCGGATGTGCACTCTCATGTGCAACCTCACAAGGCGCGCATGCATGCACGCACGCGCGCACGCACGCCCGCACTCTCGCATGCACGCGCTCTCGCACGCACGCATGCACGCACGCACGCACGCACGCGCGCCATAGTTGACCACCATCTTGGCCACACAGAGGGCCGCGTAGGACACGTCCTCAACGAGTATGCTGATGGTGGTGGCGTCCTCGAGGTCAGGCTTGGGGTAACGAGCGCGTCACGCGCCACTCGCTGGTGTTCAGCCCCTGATTCTGTCACTTGAGGAGTTGCAGCACGACCTTCGTGTCCGAGACGTTGCCCAGGAAGGAAGGTGTTTGTAAAGAAATTCTACAGTTTTGAACCTCTACACTGTACACATTTTTTATTTAATACGACGTTTCGGATATGACACTCACACCATAGTCAGGAAGTGTCTATATTTAGACATTATTTAGGTACACTTTTTTTCCTTATGACACCCTTTCCCTTTTTCTTCAAATCTGCTTACCCCAGAATGGTCTCGGACGTCGCCCCCCCCCACTTCAAAAAACCGGTTACATGTGGTACTGCAGTAGGTAAACTCACGCCCCTGGTGTGGGTGCCCCTTGTTGGCACCCGAAATCAGTGCACGCGTGGTGCACATTTTGTACATATCAATACGAAAAAACACTGTATTAAGGAAAAATTTGCAGACAGCTGCAAAAAAAGGAGAATATGTGACTTCCGTAGACAGAAGTTGAGCTTGAAAAGAAAAAATGGTATTTGCACATTGCTGAAGTCCACTTTGAAAAAAGATTGTATAAGAGCATTGCAGTGGAGTCCACTTTGAAAAACGATTGTATAAGAGCATACAATGGTATGAACAATCAATTTGCTTGTCACATATTCGGCGTTTTTAGCGTGAGCTATTTTGGCATATTTCATTTTGGACAACAGTCATTCTAGCGACATCGCTGTTGCCCAGCTAAAAGTGACACACACCACTGCCCTACGCACGTTGCAGGTAGAACTAAAAACCATAAGTGCAACAGGATTCTTGGTGTGGTGTGGTATGTATTTCAACGCTGCTGATTACGGATTTTCAAAGGACAGGTAAATGATAAGCTTCGGTACGCTAATGTAGATTGTGGTTGTAGAACAGCTCCTTAAATTATACCTGAAGTGCCTGTTGTGTATACTCTCCATCCATTAACCCAACAAATTTCTGTTACTGTGATACAAAAATCAGTTATCCCGATTCCAGACTGCCGGTATGTTTGCAGAATAGAATAGAATAATTTGTAGGTATCATAATTCGAACTGTATTAGAATCAAAATATTCTATTCATTGGATCGTCATTTGCAACTTACAAAATATTTCGGTGTCTATGTATGTACGTGCATGCGTGCGTGTGCACGCACGTGTGAGTGCGTGTGTAGGTTGGTATATGCGCTTTTCCTGGTATGCTATAAGTGCCACTGTATTCTGTCATCATGTAGCGAGCGCTAAAAACGCCGAATATGTGACAAGCAAATTGATTGTTCATACCATTGTATGCTCTTATACAATCGTTTTTCAAAGTGGACTCCACTGCAATGCTCTTATACAATCTTTTTTCAAAGTGGACTTCAGCAATGTGCAAATACCATTTTTTCTTTTCAAGCTCAACTTCTGTCTACGGAAGTCACATATTCTCCTTTTTTGCAGCTGTCTGCAAATTTTTCCTTAATATGAACATTTGGAGGTGCGTTTGGCGCCGCCTTTCTGTATCGCCGGAAAGTGGACGATGCCATGGTCGTGCTGAAGGAGATCAACATGCACAACTTGGGTTCACACGAGCGCCAGATGGCGCTCAACGAAGGTACGGCGCCGCTTTTCGATTGTCTGAAGCAGCGTTGAGCTCCAAGGCCGCTGCAGTTCGGGTTCTTTCCCGCCTGTCTCACGCCAACATCATCAACTACTTCAACAGTTTCGAAGAAGACGGTCAGCTGTTGATTGAGATGGAATACGCCGACAACGGGTAGTCGATGTCGCACGACGCATAATGTATCGGCGACGTGACGTGGCAGCGCTTGCTCAGGACGCTCGCGCAATTTCTGGGCCACCGCAGAGAGCCGTTGCCGGAGCCGCAGATTCTGGCGCTTTTCGCGCAGATGGTGCGCGGCGTCAGCTACATGCACGGCCACAGCATCATTCACAGGCGCCAGCTTCCCTACGCGGCATCGTTGAGCCGCATTGCTGAACGCGTTCCTTTGCAGAGATCTGAAGACGGCCAACATCTTCTTGACGAAGCGTGGCCAGGTCAAGATCGGCGACTTCGGCATCAGCAAGATCATGGGCAGTCTCACGAAGAAGTTGGGCGCGCAGACCGTCATCGGCACGCCGTACTACATGAGTCCTGAAATGGTTTCTGCGTGCGCCTCGGTGGAAGCGGCGCAGCGACGGACCGACCCCTTTCCTTCCAGGTCACGAACGAGCCCTACAACGAGAAGGCGGACGTGTGGGCCATGGGATGCATATTGTAAGGGTTCGCGGGCGCGCTCACTTCCCACCCCAGTGCAGTCCCCGCTGTCTTCAGATATGAAATGGCGTGTCTCCGCAAAGTGTTCGACGGCACGAATATTGGAGCGCTCGTTAACCGCATCACGAAGGTGAAGCTCGGGACGGTGGACAGGTGGTGACCCCAGCTTTCGTCTAGGGTCAGTACGAGCAGATCAAGGGTAGTTACACCAGCGAGCTCAAAGAGACCGTGCGGAACATGTTGCGCATTGAGCCGGAAAGGAGGCCCACAGCTGCCCAACTCCTAGACGCCCCGGTCTGTCGAGGGACCTCACGCGTAGCTTGCGTTGGACGTCTGTTTGTTCGCCCAGTTACTGGCGAAATTCGAAACGGAGGCGGGCGAAAGCACATCCCCCGATCTCGACGACGCGTTTGCGGTCGACGAAGACGGAATCGAGCAGCTTATTCGCTCGGTTCTGTATCGGCTTGAGCCGGCCAACGAAGAGAAGAAGTTGTCACCGGTCAGTGGCCTACCCTCCAAAGTTCGAATTCGGCAGGTGGGAACCTAACCTTTTCAGAAATCAGAAAGTAAAAACGTAATGTGCACATTTGTACTGGCGGCTTGCAGGTAGCTGTTGGCGAGACGCACCAGCTGGTACTGTCGACGGATTCGCTCGTCTACGCTTGGGGTTCCAACGAGCAGGGCCAACTGGGCACGGGCGATAGTCGTTCTCGACGAGCGCCTGTGCAACTCACGCTGCTCGCCACCCGCCAAATTCGACGAGTCGCAGTTGGCAACGGCTTCAGCGTCTTCTGCGTCGACAACGGAATCTTGCTGACGTGCGGCAGAGCGGAACGCTCTGGCCACGCTGTGGGCAGCAACTCGGTCGAGGAGTGTTCGAAGCCCCGCATGTTGGACGACGCGGCAGTCCTCAGTCTGGACTTCGCGACCGTCGCCTGCGGCCCGGAGCACACAGTCGCCGTCACAGAGGATGGCCGCGTCTTCGCTTGGGGTGACGGATCAATGGGCAAGCTGGGCACTGGCAACGAGGAGAGCAGGTGCTGCAGAAGACTCCCTCTGCGACTCAGTGAGCCTAACAGCGCCGTCTGAGTTCAGGGCAACACCTGTCGAGTTGAACCTGGGCGGCGTCAAGCGAGTGGAGCCGTCTGACGCGGTCGGCGAAGAAGAGCCACGGCTGCCACCATCGCTCGCCGTGCGAGCCGCGCGATGTGGCGCCGACGCGACCTTGTTGATGACCAACGATGGCACAGTCTACGCGATGGGCTCTAACGCGTATAACATGTTGAACGCTAGAGGCAAGCAGTCCGATCGCAGGCCCTCAAAAGTACGCTCTTCGGCTGCCTCACCCTCAGCGGCTCTCCTTTGACACCGACGCTCTACTTCAGGACTTGGAAGCGACGTCGAACTCGATGGAGATTGGCGCACAGCCTGAGCTCGTCTTGTCGCCCGTGGTCGTGAAGGGGTTGCCGGGAAGGGTGGTCGACGCCAGTGTCGGCCAGCGACACACGGCCTTTCTGCTGGAGTCTGGAAGACTTGTGACGCTCGGCGACAACAGCAGAGGTCAACTCGGTGTCGGGCACCGCAAGCATTGCTCTGCCCCGCAAACCGTCAAGAGCCTGGCAAACGTGGCGTGCGTGGTGGGTCGGGCCGGGCCTCGCTGTGTCTTAGAACGAACCAACGACGTCGGCATACTTGTTCAGCAGGTACAGTGCGGGGAAGACTTCGGTTTGGCTGCTACGGACGACTGCGACCTGTATTACTGGGGAGCCAGTCGGCCCAACGCTGGCAAGCCAAGGATCAGCGTGGAAAGCGGCAAGCCGACGGCAGTGGTTCATCCCCTGTCACCGACGTCCAAGCCAAGCGCCAGTGTCGCCGCAGTGGGCGACGAGCCGACCCCATGGCTCGTACTGCGCTTGGATTCGGCTGGAGGAGCCGACTTCCGACACAGTCTCATCAGTCTCTCGTCGGTTGTCGCCTATCGCTCCACAGTCTACGTCGTCATTGAAACAACGGCGCCCCTGTCCAGAACGAAGCCGACTGCACAAAAAGCGGCACGGTAATAGTCTCCTTTACAACTATAGCCAAGTAGCTGACGGAGTGCAACTCTCCGTGACCTCAGCCGTAGGAGCGGAGCGGAAGTGGAAGTCGCTGCCAAGAGGAAGGATGCAGACGTGTGGGTGGCAAACGAGACCGCGGATACTGTCATCGCGAGTCCGGGGTCTGCAGCCGAGAGCAGGTGCCAAGCGGAAGGCGGCGCCTGGTCTAGTTGGATGGGATCGCATTGCACACGCGTCGCCTTTGCAGGAAGACGTACAGCAAAGATGAGGTGGAAGGGCGACTGCGAGGCCTCGAGGAGGAGGTGAGACGACAACGACAGCTCAACGGGCTCGCGATCGACCGCGAGCGCAATCTGCTAAGCCAAATCGACGATCTGCGTGAGCGACTCACGAGCGCGGCCAACGACTTTTCCGCCTCCTCCAGCGTAGCCCTTCAACTGACCAGCATTCAAGTGGGCGGCCGCACACTGGCACGCGCCACTGCTGCATCGAAATCCGCAACGTCTCATTGAAGGAATCTCTCAATCAGCTGCAGCAGACGGCCACTCTCTCTCAAAGCGCACAACAAGACGGCTTACCGTCCAAAAAGGCAAGGCGAAGCAGCAGCATCTGCTCGCTTCTGTGATTGCATAATCACACACAACCCAAACACCTCTCACGATGAACTAACATATCAACATAACATTGCGCTGTGTTTCGCTTTTGTTCGTTCAGCAGGTTGGCCGGAAAAACAGTGGAAGACATACCGTAAATCCTCCAATAGTGCCCCAGGGCACTGTTGTTTCAATGTCTCTCAACTATTAATTTCGTCAGATTTTTGTGCAGTTTTGCAGCAAAATTTAACACCAACATGCCTTAAAATGCACACAGGTAGCCGGAATTTAAAAGTTTAATTGAAGTACGTGCACACATGATTACACACCATGCATGCACTTTTAATGCAACTGGGTGCCGTTCAAGTTTTCATTTTGGCGCGAATTTAGAATTGACTCCCCCACCCGGGGGGGGGGGCACTATTGGAGGATTTACGGCGTACAAAAGTGGCATACGGTAGTCTAGGCAGGATAAAATTCGCGAACTTGCAGATCCAACTCCAACTCCAACAATTCGCTTTGTTGGATATGGTTGCAATTCGTAAATCCTTGTGTTGTGCGACCCGTACATTTTGCGTATTTCTTCTCGATTATTTGTATAAGTATGCAGTTGTAGTCTAGGCTGTGTGCAGTGGTAGTTTATACGGTTCTAGTGACGTTGGCCCGCCAAGACCGCCCCAGTCTTGGCTTTCTCTTTTTGGTTTTTGTTCGGTTCTATTCGGCGTCGTGAGTCCCCCGGTTCCCCGCTCCAGGCCAAGGGTTAGGGCTTGTGTAGGGCCTTAGGATGAAGCCTTGTTTTGGCATAGGTTAAGCTTAGTGTCGCAAGCGAGTTGCGTAAATCATCGAAACCAGTCGACACCGTAATATGCCTCGAGGAGTGTCTTGTGTCGACAGAAACATTGTATGCGAGTGCGAGTTGCGAGATTGAGGTGAGGGTTGGCTTCTGGCGCGATGAACGAGACTTTCAACAGCAACCTCAAGCTGGCGAGGGACAAGGCGCTTGTGGGCCAGTACGAGACGGCTTTAATCTACTATCAGACGTGCATTGGCGCCATAGCGCAATCCGTCCGACAGTTGAACAATGGAGCTGCGGCCATTGCGGACGACGCCGTCGAGCTGGACGAGAAGAGACGCATATTCGCCGAGGTAATCCTCCTGGTCGCGTTCAGACCCTTTCGCGTAAGTGCTCGCTCTTTCGACAGGCTCGGCAGCTCCTGGAGAGCGAGTTGAACCAGGTGAAAGAGCTGCTCGCTATAAAAGACGACATGAAGACGCTGCCCGTGGGCGGCGTCGCCGCAGTGACAGTCGGCGAGCACGACGACCTCTCCGGCATCATGTCTCGGACGTCACTAGCGCCCAACGCCTGGAATCAGCCGGCGCAGTGCTCGGCGCTGTCGTCCGACACCGGGACGTCTCCTTCGTTCGGTCCGCCGAGGTTGGCGCTGTCCTTGGCGCCGTGTGTCGACAGTGGTCTCGAAGCAGCGTGGCCGCAGGACTGCGCAGCCTGCTCGACGGGCGCGCAAGTCGAACCTGCCGACGGGCGCGACGCGTGGTGGCGGCAAGGAGCAGGTGCGCAAGTCGACGAGCCAGAGCAGCGGTCTCGACGGCTCCCAGCAGAAGGCGAGCACTCGACAGCAAGCGCCGTCCAAAGCGCCCCGTCGACTCCACAACGAGAACAGCGCCGCCTCGCTCGACCAGCAAGACGTACCCGCCGCCGCTCCCAGTGGCACCGAGGAGAAACGATTTGAAGCGAGCGGTTACGACAAGGACCTAGTCGAGACGATAGAGCGTGACTTGGTCGTCAGGAATCCCAACGTTACGTGGTGCGTGCGTGTTCATGCATGTGGCCGTCAACATCGGTGTCAGCTCGCAACGTACCGCAACGACGTTTCAGGAAGGACATTGCGGGTCTCGCAGACGCGAAGCGGCTTCTGAAGGAAGCCGTCATTCTGCCGATGCTAATTCCAGAGTACTTCAAGGTATGGTGGTCGAGTTGTTTGTTTGTTTGTTGTGATCGCGTCGGGGCACAGGGCATACGGCGGCCGTGGCGCGGGGTGTGCATGGTGGGGCCGCCTGGGACGGGCAAGACGATGCTGGCGAAGGCGATGGCGACCGAGTGCAGCTCCACCTTCTTCTCCGTCACTTCGAGCACGCTCACCTCCAAGTACAGGGGCGACTCCGAGAAGCTCGTACGCCTGCTCTTCGAAATGGTGCGTCCGCGTCGCTGGTCGGGGCGCCACGCGATCTACGGGCGAGGATGTCGACTGGGAATTTGAGGCGCGCTTCTACGCGCCCAGCACGATCTTCATCGACGAAATCGACAGCGTCTGCAGCAAGCGCGGCGGCGACTCCGAGCACGAGGCCTCGAGACGAGTCAAGTCCGAGCTGCTCGTCCAGATGGACGGTCGGTCGTCCCGCCGCGCCGACGCCCAGCTCTCGTGACCCAGACCGACCGCGTGTACGCTCTTGAACGTCTCAGGCTTGTCTGCGGAAACCGAGGACGCCTCCAAGGCCGTCATGGTGCTCGCCGCCACCAACTTCCCTTGGGATCTTGACGAGGCGTTGCGACGCCGATTGGAGAAGCGGATTTACATTCCGCTGCCCGACTGTAGGCATGCTTCCTCAATCTCTGCCTCTCTGTGCGACTGACACGAGTCGTTGTAGTCGACGGTCGACTTGAAGTGCTCAAGATCTGCATGGGCGACGTCAAAGTGGACGACGCCGTCGACCTGGAGTCGGTGGCCTCGCGCTTGGAGGGCTACTCCGCGGCCGACATCTCGAACGTCTGCAGGTGTGCGCCACGCGACGCCTTCCCTGCGGCCGCGTGCCGAGAACGTCCGCGCTCGCAGGGACGCGGCGATGATGTCGATGCGCCGACGCGTCGAGGGCATGGACGTGGACGAGATCCGGGCGCTGCGCTCGGCAGAGGTCGACCTGCCCATCACGGCGGCCGACTTTGAGGAGGCACTGAGACGCACGTGCAAGTCCGTGTCCGCAGAGGACATCGCCAGACACGAGCAGTGGATCGCGCAGTTCGGCTCCGCCTGACGCGTCTTAGTCCGCGCTCGCTGTCGTGGTGCGCGCTTTTGGCCGTGTATGGACCGACGGATGACTGTGTTCAGTAAGTAAAGCTGGCGGCGAGAGTAACAACGTGGAGCGATGATCACAGAATATTATACCGAGCACAAGGCCATCACAAGGTAAAGCGACACTGGAAGAGAGAGAAGATAGAGAGACCGTCTGGAATGTTGGTTGACTAGTGCCTCGCTGCAGTTATCGGGTCTTGTTTGTGGCCAACGTTAGTTAGTGCAGCCCCTGCACAGAGCCTCGCGTGCGGTAGCCCTCAGCGCCTCCGTGGCGCCCTCGCAGTGGGCGACGAGCTCGAGGGGCTCTCGCACGCACGTTCGCAGGACTTTGAGACGCTCGTCGCTGGTCGGCAGGCTGAGTAGCAGATTTGGCACGAGGCCGACCATGGCCGACCAGGCGGATTTGTGCGCCTCGCTGTCCTACAAGTACATTGGAGGGAGCGTTTTGCTGTGGAGCGTATGTAGTGCAGACGAGCACGCGAACTCTAGCAAGACTACCTTGAGTACGGACTTGTGCGCCTCTAGCTGCAGTTCTTCCAGCTCGCTCTGCTCTTGCTCTGTTGTCGTTGTCGGCTGCTGGGGTTGCGCGTCGTTGAAGGGGTTCGACCGCTCGGGAGAAAGTGGCGGCGGCATGGTCGTCTGCGCTTTGTGCTTCCGGTACTCGTGGAGGACTGCGTCGACCGCCTCCAGCTCAGCCGCGGCGTCGTCTGGGGACGTCTCTCGCAGCAGCTCCAACTGCTGCTGCTCGCCGTCCCCGACAGCCGAGTAGCGACGCTGATTGAGACCGGCCGTCGAGCAGAACGTCCGGCACACGGCCTCGTAGTCGCGGCGCAGCAGCAGCAGCGCGTACGGCGGAGGCGCCTCCTCTTGGAGCGCGACGCTGCCATCCGCCGGGTGCGAGAGGAAGTTGCAGAGAGCGAGTTCGAACAGCGCCAGAGCGTGCACTGTCCAGGCGGCAACGGCCACCTCGTAGAGGTTGGCGGCGACGCTCGAGTTGAACACCTTCTGAATGAGGAACTTCAGGCCGGGTCGGCAGTCGAAGTCGTAGGCCACTTGGAAACTCGTCTTTAACATGTGAAGGAAGGCGTCTACGTGGCGGCGCTGCAGGCGACGCAGGACGGCTCCTGAACACGCAGAGGAGTGGGCAGGCAGGACGAAGGTGGACGGTTAGCCTTACCATCAGCTGTCGAGCCGTTGTTCGACGTCGGCAAGGTTGGGAGAAGCAGTTCATCGACGCCATCCGTGAGCCGTCCGGGAGAATGGCGGAGTACGAGGGAGCCGAGTAGCTGGACGAGCAGCTGGTGGCTGATGAGGGCGACGACCAGCTGGTGGAATGCCAGTCTGAAGCGGCCGCGGCTCGCTCGCAGCCGGGGCGTCGACGAAACCGCGCTGCCTACTCGTCGACGACATCGGCCACGTTGTCCGATGTCGAAAAGAGGAAGACGACTGCACGATGGCCGCCACTCAGGAGGTCCTCTTCCGCTTCGTCGGCTGAGATGCTGCGCTTCTGACTGCCCAGGAGGAACACCTACGGTAATCGGCAGAGCGCCTGCGGTTGAGAAGAAACAAACGGTGAAGACCCCCTTGTCTGCCTACCTGTTGTGCGAGCTCTCTAATTCGGCGGCCTTCTTCCGGCGAAGAATCCTTGCGCAGCGCAACCAAAATCTTGCCGCCGACGTCGCCGTAAAAGTCGAACGAATCGGCAGAGAATCGACTTGTCAGCCGACGTAGGGCAGCATGGTGATCTTGCTGAAACGGAGACGACGTCGTCTTGAGCAGCAACGCGGGGCCCAGCAGAATGCCAACAATGCTCTGAGTAGATGATAGCAGACGAGGTCCCAGTGCGTGTGTCGCAGAGTGGCGGCGACGCTTGTCAGGAGGTGCGTCAGAGCGGAGCAGCCCAGCCTCGACACGACGTCCACTCGCACTGACACGCAGTCGACAAGCAGCGACAATACTGCCGACAACAGGCGGCCGCTCTCTTTCGGCTCGCTCACCGAATCCGCCTCTGTCAGTTCTACAACGGATATAGAACAGACAGAACGAAGGTTCTGTGCAACTGTGCAAGGAACTAGCGGCCCAACCGTCCTCGGCCTGAATGGCGTCGAGTAGCGCGAGGACGACGTCGTCGACGGCGGTGCCGACCGCTTGCTTAAAGCGCTGTGCGGAGGCGGGCCGACTGCGCCAGCCGCTCGGCTCCGCGTCCGTCTCGCGCTCAAGCCAGGCTGCCAAGGACGGCAGCAGGAAGGAGCGCAGGCAGAACGAGGCGTACAGGCCGCCTGCGAGTCGTCCTGGCGTCGACGGCCGAACCGACAACGCGGCGACGAGAGAGAGAGGACCGTAGTACCGAGAGTGGAGCCGAACGCGGTGCCGAGAACGTGAAGAGCTTCCGACAGCGCCGCCTGGCCGGACGAGGAGGCGGAGCAGAGCGCGGACGCGCACTGCTCATATAACGTCAGCGCCGCTTCGACCACGCAGGCGTGGCACGTCGACAGACTGGCCCAGAGCTGCCTCTCGGTGCTGCCTAGTATTGACACCATTCTGTAGTCGAGCTAGTCTCTCAATGGCTGCTGCTAGTACGACGCCAGTTCACCCGCTCCATTTCGGCAGGCGTCTTCGGCAAACGCTTCGCTCAGATTTGTTTCCTGTGCGCTCATGTCGAAGAAATCAACGTGCCAGTCGCTTGGGTCGGTCGGTATCGCGGTTGAACCACAAGGCGATGATGTCGTACGCACCTCGCGCTTCAGCCTGTCGAGCGCCGTTATGTATATAAAGAACGACCAAACCGAGTTGCTCTTTGAAACTGCTTTCGTAACGCACCGATTGACGAGACTTGGTACGCACACTTGGTTCTTGGCGTAGATGAAGAGGAGAAGCTGCAGGAACTGTCGGCAGACTTCGAGGCAGACGGCGCTGTCGAGCGGGTCGTTGACTTCGGCGTCGTCTGGCAAATGGGCGGTGTAGGCGACGAGGCAGCCGATGAACTCGACCGAGGCGGCCAGTGGGAGGCCGGAGGGGGCGTCGGCGCGGACGAACTCTTGGAAGAGGTGCGCGACCGTCGCCCGCGACGACCGCCAGTCGGTCATGCGGCCGAGTACGCCAAGCGACTCGAGCACCGCCTTCCAGCCGGCCGCGCTGCCGCCGCCCGCCTCGCAGCCGCTGACGACGTCGACTAGCGTTGCCAGCAGCGCCTCGAGCCTCTCTGGCGTGTCCGCCTCAGAGGGTGCCGACTCGGCCGCCTCGCAAGCGATGAGGCGCAGGAACGGCTCGAAGACGACGTCGCCGAATCGGAACCGTTCCAGGCAACCCACTCGAGGCCCTCTCAGCACCGACACCGCGACGCCGTGCAAACAGCGCAAAGCAGAACCGGCCACGCCCACGTCGGCTTGAGACAGCCGAGCGACCTGAACGTGCACCAGTCTCTGTGGAACCATACCAATGAACAAAGACGACGACTAACCTCCACGAAGTGTCGGATTCCAATCAAGTAAACGGTAGCGTGGTGCATCAGAGGCCTATTCGACGTGCAAAACTTCACAAGCATCTGTCCCATGGCGAGCAGCCAAATTTCTTTCTGCAGCAAGCGTCCGCTAACGGCTGGTGCCGATCCGTCCGAAGAATCAGTCGAATAGAGAAGGCGCGATTCACTGGCCGTCGACGCCGCCTCGAGCATTTCACAGAACGAGCGTAGATTCAGAATCAGAGGTATCTCGTCCAACAACCTGAAGAAATACTTCATCGATCACCATCGATCAGACAATGTATGCGAGGCTATCACCAACAATTGCAATCGCGACATCAGCAAGTCGACCAGACCGCTGCTCAGCTGGTCGGTAGTGAGCGCTCCATGCTGTCGAGCGGCTTCCAAGAAGTCGGCGACACCGCCGCCGTCGCCGCACGTCAGTCTGGGACGTTCCACGGTGGCGAAGAAACGCTCCAAGTCCCACACGTACTCGATACACCTGCGAGCGCGGCGACGGATCACGCGGACGGTAGGACGCAGGGCGCGAAGAGAGAGAGAGACGCGCCTCATGAGGTGCTTCCAGCAGTCGGGCGCGTAGCAGGCCGTCTCCGCGCCGCTTTCCATGAGCAATTCGATCGTCGTCGCGTCCAACGGCCTTACGGTCCAGCCGAACGGCGTCGACCGGCGCGCGCCGAACCGAAGCGCCACCGCGTTCCTGTCGGCGTGGGGCCGGCGGAGCAGGCGCTCCTTCCGACAGGCAGCGCGGAAGTCGTCCAGTGGACAACAGAGCTCGACGAGCTTGCCGAAGACCCAACCGCACCGACCTTGCAGTTCTGAACGCATGCGGCTGCCGAAGGGACGCCGCGGCCCACGAGGACGCGGTCGAACCAACCGAGACGCCGACACAAGACGACCAGATTCTGAAGACAGGTCACGAGTTTGTGCAGTGTCTCCGACGAGACGGTGTCAGCAGCGGCGTCTCTAGTCTGTGTCCAACCGCTGAACGCGCGCTCGCCGGCGCAGAAGAGCGAGTCGATGGAGCTCGACAGCGTCGTCGTCACCGCTTCCCAGCCGCTCGTCAACAGCAGGCGGACAATGGTCCGCTCTAAAAGGCTGGCAGTAGGGGAAGGGCAAGCGCTCTGGCCGTCTACCTTCGCTACCCGAGCCGCAGTTCAAGCTATCCATCTTGGAAGGTAGCGCCCTCAGTCCTGTAGTCGCAGCGCCCCACACCGCCATGCAACAACTCCCTTCCATATCTGCAAGTATACAAACGATCGCAATGCTGCCCGTTGCCGCTGATGAGCAACTGTTCCCCTTCCACTGTTCTACGGAAGTATGTGCCTGCGTGTGTCGTCGTCTACAAAGTGGCAACTGCGCAACGAACTACTCTGACCTTCGAGAAAGCGTTGAATGGGCCCCTCTCGAGTGAGTGCTTCGCAGTGGCCTTGCTCGATCGCTCCGTCACGAAGCCGGCGGAAGACGTCTCTGACCCAGTCGACGGGCGCGACTACGCATTCGGTGTTTTGGAAGACAAGCGCCACGAACTCGCTCTGCACGCCAAGTCGATGGATTACAGTCGAGCGCGTGCGCTACAAGAGAGAGAACAACCTCATCCATGTCATCCGAGCTCCTCTGAGTCAGCGTCGACCAGCGCCTGTAGAGGTAGCGGAGCGCGGCAACCACAGCGGCGTAGAGCGCGTCGGCGTTAACGAGAGTCGGCGCGTCGATCGATGGCTCTGCTGGCGACGGGCCGTAATGCATCTCCAACCGTGTGACGACGACAGCAACGTACCGGCACTCTCAGTGCCTGTCGTCACCATCGCGATGATGGCGTCGTCCACGTCCGTGACCGTCTCGAGGTCGCGCCTCGAGACGAGTGCGCGGATTGTGGCGAATACGCGCGACGTGACGGGCGGAGTGACAGCGTCCTGAGGCCCAGAGTCAGTCGACGACCGCACGACGGCTTTGTCAAGCCGACTCGCTCGGCCACTCGACCCAGACGCGCATCCACTTCGTCAGACTCAACGCAAAGCCGTTCCATGTCCGCGTTTGAGGCCGGAGCGACACCGCGCCCCACAGTTTCCTTATGTGGCGACGACGGCTGCAGCGAACAGCGCGCAACTCGATAGGCTGCAAAGGCCGCCGCACGCTCACGGATCCAAAAGAAGACGAATATCGAAGGACGAACGAGGCAACTCGGCGTCGGATAGGTGTTTGTATCGATCAGCGACGTGAGCAGGAGCAGTCGCGACTGGGGACGAGGAGTCCGTTGACGCGGCGCTCTTGTCGACGAGACGCAGCGAGCAGTGGAGCAGCGCGTCGACGCAGTCGAGGGCGCCGCGAGCGCACTCGTCGACTCCCGACCGAGCGCAGGCGACGAGACACTCGCAGATCCTGGAATCCAGACACCGCCCTTCGTTCTCAGTCGACAGCCTCGCAACGCCGTCCGCTCGCTGCCGCACATCTTCCACAGCGGCAACGGAATCGCGCCGTCCTTGAAGTAGCGCTTCAGGCCGAGCGTGCCGACGCTCATCACCGCCCACTCGGACGACAGCAGCTGAAGGTGGAATTGAAAGTTGAAATGGGTTGCTTCAGTTGCGTAGCTACCACCTTTTTGACGGCGCGCAATGCTTCTGCTCGTTGCGCCACGGGCGGGTTGATAAGCATCTGATTGAACAGCGCCTCGAGTATCGCCGCCATCGAGTCGTCCTCGCGCAGAAGGCGCAACACCTCCACGCAGAGTCTGTACGAGCGCGAGAGAAACGTCGACCATATTCGCACAGCGAAGTACAATAGCGCACAGTTGCGCAGTCTTTTCGACAGCCGAGAAGACGACAGGTTGAGAGGCAGTTTCCGAGAGCGCCTGGCCCCGACCGAAGGCCGACGAGTCCACGCCGATGCCCGCTGCGTGGCCGACGGTGGAGCGCGTGCCGGACGGTCTCAGCAGACGTATGAGGCAGGGACAGAGTTGCTGCCTGCACGGGCGCACAATCCTTCACACTGACACAATCCTCCTCCCTCCCCTCTCCGACACAACCACGAACCAGAGCAACTCGGTGAACGGCTCGGAAGCACACACGTCGGTGTCCACGCTACGCAGCAGTGTCAGTAGAGCGTCCGCGGCGATGACTATGCAGGGCGCGGGCGAATCGCAACTGAACGCTGCGGCGTACTGTGCGACTGCACGCCGGTTAGAGTGCGTGTACACTGCTGCTGCGACCTCGACATGTGAACCATTTTGTCGACCAAGAACTGGGCAATGTTGACGACGTCTTGACGGCCCTTCTCTGCGTCGGCGTTCCCTGACTGCAGCTGGGCCATCGGTAACCGATCGGCGCCCAAGTAGCGCACTCACCATGGCGTCGGCGTAGGCGCCAGTGATCTGACTGACCGTCGCTTCCACAGCGCGCCGCACAGTCTCCGATGTCGTCCCATTGTACGTGGTCAAACAGAGCTGTACGCCATGGCACCAGCGTCCGACAGTGCCACAACGCTACCGCGCAACCCGACCTCGATGGCCAATTGAACCATAGCGAAGGGGGTCTTCGGCATGAAGCACTCGGCCAGTATCTGCGTGGACGCCGCTAGCTCGAGTCAATCTACTACTCGTAAGTAACAGCAAATTAGACAGTAGAATCAACTATGCAGATGTTGCATTCTTCAGCAACTAGCGACTAGGACGCGAAAGCAAGTATGACGAGGAAGCCAGTGTTCGTTCGAAAAGCGAGATGTAGGGCACGCACGGCGAGGCAGCGGCACTGTACGTGCGCGTCGTCAGTCCAGTGGGGCAGCGAGTGGAGTGAGTCGAGCAGCTGCGCGCCCACGGTGTCGGCAAGCGACTCGTCGGCGTCGTCGACTGACCGCAGTCGACGGTCGCGGTCGCGCACGAGCGCCTGCAGGCCGTCGACAGCGAGCTGCCGCAGCGCCGGCACGCCGCTCTCGAGCGCCTGCTCCAGCGCCGACAGACACGTCTCCCTGACGACACGCACCCCGTCAACTCGACCACCCTCCCTCAACCGACCCGACGTACCGGAGTCGATAGACGGGCAGCGTAGACCCGCATTCCTGCGACAGCAGCTGATCTAAAGCGGAGTGAAAAAAACGAGCCTGATGTAATGTACGATGTTCTATTTTGCTGCACCTCGCGCCGCGTCGACGGCTTCCTTGAGGACGAGATCTTTCGCAGCGAAAGACTCCCTCGCCAGTCGATACAAAACGTCGTCCATTTATTTTTTGCTTGTCCACCGCCCACACACACACACGTTCCCCTCATGAAAAAGAGCACAACGTTGCGTGAAATTTCGGTGCTGGGATGCTGCAGGCGGCGTGTTCGTATTCCTTTCCGAAATTCGCATGAGAATCACTGCTGACCGAGCACCGCAATTCTATCACAGTCCAAGTAGAAACAGAACCAACAAACACAAGCGCAGTTAAACGACACCAACGCGCAGCTGACACAGGTCGCCACTGCCACGCTTAGCCCGCCGAAGTTTTGGCTTTTTGCACTCAAAAGCGCAAAATTTTCGCCTGCGGCGCTGTGGTTATATTGCATCTTTGTGCGTTGAAATAGTTAAAAAGAAGGCGAGCGCCGAATCGATTTTTTTTCGTCCGATACAGGGGTCGTCATGTCCGTTCAGTCGGAAACCGCGGTTCAATCACATGCCACGTAGAACGACGCCATGGCCAGGCCGTGACGCTGTCTGGCGACGTCGACGTCGAGGACGACGACTTGCAGTCGGTCGCCCGTCTGCGCGAAAGACGGGCGTGCGCTCACAATCAACCTCGCCCCGGTCGCGTGCTCAGCAGCGCACCGCAACGGTGGCGCCGTGGAGCCTGCTCAGTGCAGCAGCCCGGCCGTGCCGACGCCGACGTCGACGAACGCGCCGAAGTGCGTCACGTTCCTCACGACGCCCGTCAGCGTCTCGCCCCGCGCCAACTCCGTCAGATGCCGACCGCTCTGGCGGAACACCACCTTTTGCGAACCACCTGCAAGGGCGCCAACCAGCAGATGGCTAGTGACAGGGGCGGGCGATCGTCGACACCTACTTGCTCTCACGTCCCACCGAGGCGGTCGAGATGGCTGCTGCAGAACACGCTCAACCCTGTCGACAGTCTCAGGAGTCGGCAGAGCCAAACTTCGACGGCAGCAGTCCTGTTCGCAGCCATTCGACTGGGGAACGATCGGTCGGTAGCGGTACGTCGCACGTCTCCCAAAGTGACGCAGAATTCTTAACCGCCAAAGCGCAGCTTAGTTGGAGATGGCGACAGGAGAAGCGGTCGAACTAGTCGTTTACTCTTGAACCAGTTGGTAGTCTTCCGGGTGCACCGATGTGCCATCAAGTGGGTTGTACTGCTGCGGAGAAGGTGCGAGCTTCGGGTCGGCGCGGCGCCGTCGCTTCGCTTTCTGCAGGCAACTCGGCGAGAAGCGTCATTCAGCGGGACGGAGGTTCACGCACAGGTTCGGCGTCTGCGTACCTTGGCGCAGCAGCAGAGCCAGAGGAGCCGCTTGGTGGAAAAACGTTGACGAATCCGGCGCACTGTTCAAACGTTTTCGGCCCGATTCCCTTGACGTCTTGAAGCTGCTGTCGACAGGAGAAGCGGCCCAGCTCGCGACGCCGAGCGATGATGCTGGCCGCCCTCGCGGCGTTCAGACCCGCGACGCGTCTGCGCTACCGCGACGGCCAACTACAGGACGACCGAGACGCGAGACGAACTCACTCCAACAGCTCCTGCGAGCTCGTGTTGACGTCGACGCCGACGAAACTGACGCACTCCTCGACAACGGCCGACAGCGCATCGCGCAGCTGCTTCTTGCCGACGTCGTGCTGAAACACTTCCCAGGGTCCACAACCTCACAGCGGCGAGAAGACCCCGAGCGCCCACCTGATACATTCCAACGCCCAAACTCTTGGGGTCGACTTTGACGAGTTCGCTTTGCGGGTCCTGGAGACGCCTCGCGATCGACACTAGACTCTAAGCGTTCCCCCTTGCGCTCGCGACCAATGCCAATGCAGACAATGCCAAAGGTACCAGCGCTGCGGAGCTTCGGCTGCAACGAAGGCAGTTCACGCTCGGCCAACGGGGACACGCTGTAGACGGAACGAGCCACTTTCACTGACAATGCTGAATAGGGCAACCGTGCAGAGAACGACGACGTCGGGTCGGGCGCGACGGTAAGCACCCACAGTACTGCACGTCGGTGAAGGGCAGGAAAGCGCTCGCCTGAATCGCGTCGGAGACGGCCGTCTCCGCTTCTCGAGAGGCGGTGCCGTCGCCGATGGCCACGCGAAGTGCCGCGGCCGGCTTGAGCGTCACCGCCATCGCCGAGCACCGCCCAAGAGTGGCGCGCACCTTCGACGCTGCGTCCGACACATTGAAGACGGCAGTGCCGCACACCTCCGCTGCAAGACACGCAACCGCCAATGGGAGTCACTCTGCTGTGGACGAGACGACCAATACACGCGCACACACACCAACCTGTCGGCGACAGCAGAGCCATCTTGCAGCCGTGCGAGTAGCCGGGATCGACGCCAGAACGAACACATCCCTCAGGGGTGGCGCCATCAAGAGCCGTCGGAGGTTCGGCCACGAAAGACGTAGACCGACGCCGCATGCGCCTCTTTTTGAGAGCTGCGCTCTGCCACACGTAGGCAAGGACCGTGACGGCGCCCGATCGGCAGCACGGCGCCGCGACTTACCCACCTGACGGTCCTCTGAATTTGTGGCTCGACCAGCCTGGAGTAACGATCGGCGAGGCTGTGCTGTCGAAAGAAATGCCTGTGGCTCTTGTCGATGAGAGCCCACGTCTCGAGGCAAGAGACGAAACGAAAGCGTGAACAAGTCGGACGGGACAACGACTTTCACCTGAAGAATCTTCTCCGACTCACCGCGATTGAGGGCCAATGTGCAACGAAGGGGAAGAGGATCAAAGTGCCCTGTGAGTCAGTCATGAGGAATAGACCTGATGGGCTTTAAGAGCTCTTGGCCAAACAGTCAAATTGGAAGTAGTGCCGATATTTGTCCTTCACTTGGGCACGGAATGTCTCAGCCTTTTTCGTGACGGAACACGAGACGAGGACGCGAAACCGTCGGACGCTGAAAAAAGGCGTTCGACCATTTAGTGTGGTACGCGAGTAGTGTGTCCAGACACTCCAACTCCAGCGTACACGGAGTCACGGGACCGCTGCACCTCCGAAGACTTGGCGACGAGCGTCGGCAACGACGTGGCCAACGCGGTCGCACACACTCTCCACCGTAGACTTTCCTGAAACAGGTCGTCAAGCATTACCGATCCACCACTCCCGGTCGACAACCACCGGGCCGTCGTCGCCGCAGTGCGAGTGTGTCGACACCTGGAACGTCGGCTCGGACGGCAGCCTGTCGAAACCGGCGCCGACGGCCCGCAGCAGGGGTTCGGCAAGCGCGTCGAGGCCGAGCTGGCGCGCCTTCGCGGCCAGCGTCTGCTTCGCCGCCGGCTTGGAGGGCGCGTGCTGAAGCGGCGCCGGCGGCAACAAAACAGTAAGGCCGAGCGCGCAAGCAATTCCTCGACCAGCGCCTCCAGCTCTTCGCGCAACCCTCGCGCACGACAGCGCCTCCTTCAGGGGCCGCGACAGCTGACCCGCCTTCTCAAGCTGCTTAATGACACTCTCCACACGGCCAACGAGCTGTCTGCGAGACAGGGTGACAACTGGCCTCGCTTTTGGGCGCCCTCATCCGTACTTGGCCTCGTCAAAGGCGCTTGCGGGCCCGCCCCAGGCTGTACGGGGGCAGGTTGGCCGTCAGATGACCGCGGTACCTCGCGATGAATGGCACCGTCTTGTCCTCTTCGAAACATTAGAACGAGATTTCGTACACACGACTTTGCCCACACTGGGGCATTTCGGCGCTTCTTCCACAGCACGCATCGAGGCTTTCGAGGCAGGAATTGACTCATTGTCGCCCCTCGTGGTTACCCGCCAAACTCCACCGACTTTGAAAAATTTGAAAGCTTGGCGAATAATAT
>JASAMY010003831.1:0-29737 GCA_030248085.1 Paralinhomoeus sp. GSCO2_6 | reverse complement strand
GCTGCGCCAGGCGACTGCTGATGTACTTTTCCGCAGGGTCGTGTCGGTCGTGTCGGTGGCACGATTTTGCGGTATCCACGATCTATACAAAGCGCTGAGCTGCGCCAGGCGACTCCTGATGTACTTTTCCGCAGGGTCGTGTCGGTCGTGTCGGTGGCACGATTTTGCGGTATCCACGATCTATACAAAGCGCTGAGCTGCGCCAGGCGACTCCTGATGTACTTTTCCACAGGGTCGTGTCGGTCGTGTCGGTGGCACGATTTTGCGGTATCCACGATCTATACAAAGCGCTGAGCTGCGCCAGGCGACTCCTGATGTACTTTTCCGCAGGGTCGTGTCGGTCGTGTCGGTGGCACGATTTTGCGGTATCCACGATCTATACAAAGCGCTGAGCTGCGCCAGGCGACTCCTGATGTACTTTTCCGCAGGGTCGTGTCGGTCGTGTCGGTGGCACGATTTTGCGGTATCCACGATCTACAAAGCGCTGAGCTGCGCCAGGCGACTGCTGATGTACTTTTCCGCAGGGTCGTGTCGGTCGTGTCGGTGGCACGATTTTGCGGTATCCACGATCTATACAAAGCGCTGAGCTGCGCCAGGCGACTCCTGATGTACTTTTCCGCAGGGTCGTGTCGGTCGTGTCGGTGGCACGATTTTGCGGTATCCACGATCTATACAAAGCGCTGAGCTGCGCCAGGCGACTCCTGATGTACTTTTCCGCAGGGTCGTGTCGGTCGTGTCGGTGGCACGATTTTGCGGTATCCACGATCTATACAAAGCGCTGAGCTGCGCCAGGCGACTCCTGATGTACTTTTCCGCAGGGTCGTGTCGGTCGTGTCGGTGGCACGATTTTGCGGTATCCACGATCTATACAAAGCGCTGAGCTGCGCCAGGCGACTCCTGATGTACTTTTCCGCAGGGTCGTGTCGGTCGTGTCGGTGGCACGATTTTGCGGTATCCACGATCTATACAAAGCGCTGAGCTGCGCCAGGCGACTGCTGATGTACTTTTCCGCAGGGTCGTGTCGGTCGTGTCGGTGGCACGATTTTGCGGTATCCACGATCTACAAAGCGCTGAGCTGCGCCAGGCGACTGCTGATGTACTTTTCCGCAGGGTCGTGTCGGTCGTGTCGGTGGCACGATTTTGCGGTATCCACGATCTATACAAAGCGCTGAGCTGCGCCAGGCGACTCCTGATGTACTTTTCCGCAGGGTCGTGTCGGTCGTGTCGGTGGCACGATTTTGCGGTATCCACGATCTATACAAAGCGCTGAGCTGCGCCAGGCGACTCCTGATGTACTTTTCCGCAGGGTCGTGTCGGTCGTGTCGGTGGCACGATTTTGCGGTATCCACGATCTATACAAAGCGCTGAGCTGCGCCAGGCGACTGCTGATGTACTTTTCCGCAGGGTCGTGTCGGTCGTGTCGGTGGCACGATTTTGCGGTATCCACGATCTATACAAAGCGCTGAGCTGCGCCAGGCGACTCCTGATGTACTTTTCCGCAGGGTCGTGTCGGTCGTGTCGGTGGCACGATTTTGCGCGCACGCACGCACGCACGCACGCGCGCACGCACGCACGCACGCACGCGCGCACGCGCGCACGCACGCGCGCACTCCCGCGCGCACGCGCGCACGCACGCGCGCACGCGCGCGCGCACGCACGCACACACGCACGCACTCACGCACGCGCGCGCGCACGCACGCACACACGCACGCACTCACGCACGCGCGCGCGCACGCACGTAAGCACGCACTGACGGACGCACGCACGCACGCACGCACACACGCACGCACGTAAGCACGCACTGACGGACGCACGAACGCACGCACGCACGCACGCACGCACGCACGCACGCACGCACGCACACCCGCACCCACGTACGCACGCACTGACGCACGCACGCACGCACGCACGCACGCACGCACGCACGCACGCACGCACGCACGCACGCACGTAAGCACGCACTGACGCACGCACGCACGCACGCACGCACGCACGCACGCACGCACGCACGCACGCACGCACGCACGCACGCACACACGCACGCACGAACACACGCACGCACGCACGAACGCACCCACGCACACCCGCCCGCACGCACGCACGCACGCACGCGCGCACGCTCGCGCGCACGCACGCACGCACACACGCACGCACTCACGCACGCGCGCGCGCACGCACGTAAGCACGCACTGACGGACGGACGCACGCACGCACGCACACACGCACGCACGTAAGCACGCACTGACGGACGCATGCACGCACGCACGCACGCACGCACGCACGCACGCACGCACGCCCGCACGCACGCACGCACGCACTCACGCACGCATGCGTGCATATGTTAGCATGCACTCCAGCTGCCATGCACTATCGCTTCTGCACTGCCACATTACTGGTCAGCAGAGAGCGCCAGCTCAAAAAATTTTACGAGATGAGAGAGAGCATTAAAACTCGCACGCACACGCACACGCATGCATGCACGCACACGCACAAACACAGATGGCATGTACAATACTGTCTCTGACGCGCATTGCTGCTTAGACACTGACACGCACCTTGCGTATGTTCACAATAGGGACGAGTTCATTGAAGCTCAGAACGCCTACACATGCACACACCCACGTACGCACGCCACAAAACACGCACCTTGTACAGATGCTGACATGCACTATTGCTGGCACGCATTGTCGCTGGCACGCACGTTTGCTGGGAGTGGCACGCACTAACACACCGACACGCGCCTGTCACATTTTCATTAGGGGCGAGGCGCGCAGCGCCGAGAAAGTCGCGCCGCTATAGCAGCAGCTCGCGACTTAGCGCCGCGCTAGTACTGTATAATACTGTACAACCTATCACGTCGAGTTTGGGGGTCTCAAGAGTCACCCACCCGCCCACCCACTGATTCAGTAGGTGTTCTTGAGGAGCATTCGCAAAGATTTAGTTTCTGTAGACGTCCAATAGACTACAATGTACACAAGGCTACGAATATCTCGTCAGAGACGCAGCGGACAATGAAGTGATCTTCTTGCCAACATCAATGCAACAAGCAATCAAACCCGACCGCCGCAAACGCAAACAATAGCCACGCCAGCCCACCCGTATCTGCAAAATGTTTCTGCTTGCACAAATCCATTTTTTGAGTCCACGAATTTTAGCTTAGGTAGGTAACCTAGTAGGTAACGGCAAAATCTAGGTAGGTAGGTTAGGTACAGGTAGCTCGATTTTCGCGCTAGGTAGGTTAGGTTAGGTTACCTAGGCCAAAAAAAGGCTAGGTAACCTACTAGGTAGGTAACCTAGCTAGGTAGGTTGCCATCACTATTCCCTATTGCCTCTGAGTGGTCTTTTCAGTGCGTCTTTTGCGCAGCCTAATCTTCTGCCTACATTTGGGTGTTTTGATCGCGCACCTTTCTGCACACTAAGCTCCAGGCATCGCCACCCTCCCGCTCTTCCCCCACCCCATTCCCTATTGCCTCTGGGTGGTCTTTTCGGTGCGTCTTTTGCGCAGCCTAATCTTCTGCCTACATTTGGGTGTTTTGATCGCGCACCTTTCTGCACACTAAGCTCCAGGCATCGCCACCCTCCCGCTCTTCCCCCACCCCATTCCCTATTGCCTCTGAGTGGTCTTTTCGGTGCGTCTTTTGCGCAGCCTAATCTTCTGCCTACATTTGGGTGTTTTGTCTTTGTCGCTTTTCTGCAACAACAAAACGCATGAGTATGCCTGTTGTTTGTGTACATGGGATTTTCGCTAACGTGGCTCGAGCATTTTTATTTAATTTTTAATTTTTAAAAAAGCGCTGAGCCTTATTTAATTTATTTAAATTATGTAATTAATTTAATTGTTTTTTTTTTACCTGCATGTAATTTGAAGTTCAATTCAGTTCTAGCAGCACTGCACCCAACCATTTTGTCTGGGCGATGCGAACGCACGCACGCACACGCACCAATCAGCAAGCGGCGCTGCGGAGACGGAGGCGCAGCCACGCCCAGAGTGAATAGAGCGCCCACGACGATGGCGCGTCACACTACTGACCGACTTTCGCTGACGTCATCGCCGAGTAGAGACAGACAATGCACGCAATTTTTCAAAATGAGCTAAATAACCATAATTTGCACTATTCCTGCGGAAAAGTACATCGGCAGTCGCCTGGCGCAGCTCACCGCTTCGTGGACAGTGGAAACCACGGCGTAGATTGTACTATCCAGATCGTGGATACCGCAAAATCGTGCCACCGACACGACCGACATGACCCTGTGGAAAAGTACATCTGGCGCAGCTCGCCGCTTCGTGGACAGTGGAAACCACGTCGCAGATTGTAGTATCCAGATCGTGGATACCGCAAAATCGTGCCACCGACACGACCGACACGACCCTGTGGAAAAGTACATCTGGCGCAGCTCGCCGCTTCGTGGACAGTGGGAAACCACGTCGTAGATTGTACTATCCAGATCGTGGATACCGCAAAATCGTGCCACCGACACGACCGACACGACCCTGTGAAAAAGTACATCTGGCGCAGCTCGCCGCTTCGTGGACAGTGGAAACCACGTCGTAGATTGTAGGAGTATCCAGATCGTGGATACCGCAAAATCGTGCCACCGACACGACCGACACGACCCTGTGAAAAAGTACATCTGGCGCAGCTCGCCGCTTCGTGGACAGTGGAAACCACGTCGTAGACTGTACTATCCAGATCGTGGATACCGCAAAATCGTGCCACCGACACGACCGACACGACCCTGTGGAAAAGTACATCTGGCGCAGCTCACCGCTTCGTGGACAGTGGAAACCACGTCGTAGATTGTAGTATCCAGATCGTGGATACCGCAAAATCGTGCCACCGACACGACCGACACGACCCTGTGAAAAAGTACATCTGGCGCAGCTCGCCGCTTCGTGGACAGTGGAAACCACGTCGTAGACTGTACTATCCAGATCGTGGATACCGCAAAATCGTGCCACCGACACGACCGACACGACCCTGAGGAAAAGTACATCTGGCGCAGCTCACCGCTTCGTGGACAGTGGAAACCACGTCGTAGACTGTACTATCCAGATCGTGGATACCGCAAAATCGTGCCACCGACACGACCGACACGACGCTGCGGAAAAGTACATCAGCAGTCGCCTGGCGCAGCTCAGCGCTTCGTAGACAGTGGAAACCACGCGATGGTTACCACAGTCTACAAAAAGCGACGGGGATGGGGCCGCAAACTGGGTCTGGGCCCCTGCTTGAATCCTTCTGTTTCCAGCATATGCACTCCAGAAACCGGCTATTTGCTGCCAGGTGAGGCACTGTGCTGGTAAAAATTGCGGTTCATCACTGTTTGGCTTCTTGGCATTGCGCATGTGCTCTGCAATGACACGGGGTCAAACTTACTGTGGGTTTGTTCTCCTTCTTCAAACTTGTTGGTCAAATATTGTTTTACTTCTGGAGAAAATCGGGTGCGCTGTGTTGGCTTCCTCAGTGCAAACCCCAGAAGTTCTCTGTGCCCAGATGGTTCCTCAGATCCAATCTCTGCTAAGGTGTCTGGTATTTGTTTCAAAGCTTGCCTAAGCTCACCATCAATAGCCAAGTTGTTATATGTTCTTAGAGCGTATAATCGTAGAGAGTTTCACTCATACCTGTAACCGGGAATTGGGCCTGGGGGGAGAGTTCGGGCACTTTCTGGGGGGGGGTGGGGTGAAAATCTGGAGGAGGAGGGGGTCTGGGAAGGAAAAAATAAGGACTTTTCGGTTGATTTTTGGTCAAAAGCACTGTGCAAAACATATACAATCTTCAGTTTCAAATTTATGGGTGGGGGGGTGTGGGTAGGGTCAAAACCAGCAAGTGGGGGAGGGAACCCCCTCCCAACCCCCCCCCCCAGTTACAGGTATGG
This sequence comes from Paralinhomoeus sp. GSCO2_6, assembly GCA_030248085.1. Lineage (NCBI taxonomy): Eukaryota > Metazoa > Nematoda > Chromadorea > Monhysterida > Linhomoeidae > Paralinhomoeus > Paralinhomoeus sp. GSCO2_6. The sequence goes on along the minus strand of JASAMY010003831.1, from coordinate 23,860 downwards.
TTTCACTCCCTTGGTAGTACTAATCGTCAACATGGTATTTTCCCAAAATCGGATTTTTGCTGGTTTTGCAATGGATCATATCAACCAGTTTCCAAGTTTTTGGCGCCGATTTAAAGGTCTCCTGAAGGGCTTTCACCTCAGTAGGTGCGATCTTCCTGCTAGTCGCGTATGCGAGAATGCGGATCTAAAAACCATGTACACTGTATATTCTGAAAATCGGTTTTTTGCACTTTTCACATCATTTGGATTACGCGATTTTTAAGTTTTTGGTCTCAATTTAGAGCTCTTCAGAAGGGCTTTCACCTCAATCAAAAAAATTTTGATGCTAAAAATTCTTGGGTGAATGCTAGTCAAAAAACTGGTTTTTGAAACATCGCAAAAATCGGTTTTGACGGCGTTTCAAGTAGCGAAAAACGTCGGATCGCGTTTTGAAGTCTAAAAATGGATTGTACGCACAATTTTGCATATGTTGACGTTTAAAGTTGTATCCATAAGTCTTGAAGTCGACTGCGCCACCCAAAAGTTCAGGACGCGATTTTTGGCAAAATCAGCCATATTCAAGAGCCCATAACTCGAGCAGCGAATTTTGTAGTGGGGTGCCGCTTGCACCACTGACACAGAGCATGTTTAGGTGTACACTGCCCAAGTTTGACCAAAATCGGACAAGGTAGATTTTTGGCCGTGGCCGCTGCCTTCTTCAAAAGCTTGATTCTTACAGACATCGCGTCTTAAGGGCAATGCTAGGAGGCCGTCAATGGCCCATATAGCATACCCATCTCCATGACGCCTTCCCGTCCAGAGGCTCATTAGCCAAAGACATGGGGGTTAACGCCACTTGTAGGGCAGCGACAGCACGAGAAAATCCATTGAGATGGAAGTCCTCGATCTTGTGGGACCACCCAGGTGGCCAACGTTTCCTGTGTTCCCTCACTGTCGTCCTCAGCGCCCCAGACCCGATTTGCGGCGTGATTGATTTGTGATGATCCGGAGATGCGACGTCCAATCCATTCCAGAAACGCAGAAATTTCGCTTAGAAGGCGACAAATTCAATAAAGATCAAGTGCCTTTCAAAACGTTTGTGTTTTGCAGCACCTTCAACTATTTTCCCAACCTGTGGCGTATTCAGGGGATGGCAGTTGGGGCAATTGCCCTCCCCAGATGTCCAGACTGCCCTCCCCAGATTTCTCAGTAGTCTTGACCTACATGTACAGATCTTAGTTTCTGCAGATTTTTTGTCGATATCCTTACGATTTGCGTTCCCAAAATGTGAAAAATTTTGCCTGAGATGCTGTTGACATCTTGCCACACACACAACAAGCTGGATTTACAAACTTGCTGGGACGCTGAGCGCCCCATAGGGAAGGGCAGGCGGGTGTGTAGAGAGGCTTTCCACCTATCTAAGCTGGTCGGTTGGCATCGGGTGTAACTGGGCATGGAGTAAACACCGGTCAGCCTGCAGCTATTGTGTGACACAACCTGCACTGACTACACTGAGCTTTCCAACCATGTTGAATCTGTTCCCCATGCTCCCGAGGTGATCTTGTGGCCGTTGAAGAGCATTTATTGCACAAATATTAAATTTTCGCCTGCGGCGCTGTGGTTTACGCGCCCATGAACGGGAGTCCCAGAGTCCATGAACGGAGCCCATGAACCGGAGTCCCAAATTTTCGGAGTCCCAGAAGCGCGTACATGGCCAACAATTCGACCAATTTCACGTGGGGTGCTGTGCTTTCAAGTTCTCAAACTAAGAAGTGTTGCTGTCTGCCGACGGGAGGACACCTTATAAAAACACCATTTTCTTTGCCCCCCTCAGATGGGTTTTTGCCCCTCCCAGATTCCAACCCTAGATTCGCCCCTGTTCCCAACGCAGTGCTTTTTTTCGTAAGGCACATACGCAAAATACACACACGCACGCACGCATCAAAGATACCCTGCAGCAGACTATACGCGTTTCGTGCGTGCGTGCGGGTTGGTTCAAGCCCGTGTTGGTGCAAGTGTCAGGTCAATCGCGCTTCGCGTTCGCGAGCGGCGATTTGAAAAATGGCAGAGAAAAAGGAAACAAAATTATGAATTTATGTACCATTTGTGGAAATTTCCGATGTTTTCGCTTGAATAACTCGTTCGAAGCCACTGAAGAACCCGGTTCTTTGAGCTGCCACTTTTCAAATTCCGTTCCAGCAATCAAGAGTTACAGTCTATCAAATTTTCAAAAATCGAACGCACAAGTCGTCACTGTATTAGAGTTGAACGAGTAGACCTGACTGGTTTTGAAACGACGCCAGACCAGCCCCATTATTCATTTGGTTAATTCGTTTCATTTCTTCGCACAAACGTCACAGACCACGCCAAACGATGAACGAAAACCCAATTCAACGATCCAGCCCAAGCGAAAGGCTAAAAACTGAAATCCACAAAACTGAAAACCAACCCCTTATGCTTGTTCCTTCTCCCTTCCTTCTGCTGGACTGGGATTTACGCAGAACTGCCCCCATTAGAGAAATGGAGAAGGCACATCCGCAGCCAGTGGCAAAACTTAATCAGGAATCTGACACCACGACGAATCCGGAGACTGATTTTGAACTTCAAGGATTTCCATTCCTTTTCTGGACCAGTGCCAGGTAGGATTCGGAACTTGAGCAGGAACTTGAGTCTCGGAGGCACATCTGGATTGGATGCGTCTTCTCGGAGGAGGGATTGATCGATCAGTTGAGAGGAGACGATCACGTCGCTGCCATTGGAGACGTACGTGACGTTCGGATGGGGGTCCTGAGCCCGACGGCACGTTCTTAAAAGAAACACCAAGCAATATGAACGAGAGCGAGTAGCTCAGTGGTATGGCGTGATGATCGACGCGCTCGTGGTCCGGGGTTCAACTGCCAACACGGTCTCCGGGTTACACTTGGGCTAAGGGTAAACGCTCTAATTGCCTCGGTGTCCAGCGGCTAATGGGCCCTGGCCCAAAATCCGTGCCAGGTGGGCGGTCCTGGGCCACACCCTCGCGAGTCGCGGGTAAGGAATGTCATAGTAATGGTGATAGTAGTGGTACCGTGCTATTACAGTGAGTGTTACGGTGTTACAGTGAGTGCATTACCATACCGGAAGCCCGTGTTGGCCAGATCCAAAGAGTTGAGACGGAACTCGAGGAAGCCTCCCAAGCAGTAAAAGTCGCTATTGTTGAAGAAGAAAATGCGTCGGGCAAGCTGTGCCGATGGGAACGTGGGGCTGCCGAGGAACTCCGCAGCATGGACCAGCTCCACACTGCCATTTTCAGGCGCCTGGTGTGAGAAGAAGGATCATGTGGAAGCGGTTGGATTAGGGGCAATGCTAGGGGACCGTCAATGGCCTAGCTCCAGTTGCGAACACTGGTGCTCACGTTGATGTGGTAGAAGCAGGCATGCGGCTCCGTCTCCGGCTGGGGATAGTGAAAGTTCGTGATAGTCTGCCAGTCGTCTGTCGCTCTCAGCTCATTCGGACCACACCTAGCTGGATCTAAAGGTGACAATATTTTGGTGTGCATTGCCCACACCTGGTTTGGAACAGCTAAACATGTGTAAAGACCGTGAGTCTTTGCGCCCCTCTTCTTCCCCGCCACCCCCGTATAGTCTTCGTCGTCACTGTGTGTGCGTCGCCCCTGTGTGTCTGCCTGTGCGTCGCTCGTGGCAGCCGGCCAGCCAGCCAGGTAGGGAGGCAGCGGACGATCTGCGTACTTTGTGTGTACAGGCCTCCGTCCGCTCGTCTCTCCCCCCCTTGCTCGCCCGTGAGAACGGCCTCTTCCGGTCGTTCTTCACTCTCGCCGTTTTCTTGGTTTGTGCGCCGCGACTTTTTTGGAGAGTTTTGTGGAGCGCGTCGCCGACTGTTGTGCCTTCGGGCTTCGGGACGTGGCTAGGCCATCGCGAGGGCAGGGAATAGAGTGGAAGGAGAGAGAAGTGTCGGTCCACTGCAGGGTAGTGTGGCGCGACACTGGCGCGGGTCAGAGCCGAAGCGATCTCGGGTTGGAATCGAAGCCGCGTCGGCAGGGGAAGGGGAGGAGTTTTGGGGGAGGGGTTTGGGCGTAAGCGCGGTCGGGGGTGCGTGCGTGAGAGACGACGGAGGCGACGTCTGGGACGTCCCTCGTCCGCTTGGCCGACACCGATGCCAGCAAAGCCGCCGTCCTGCCAGCTGCCTGCCCCATTGCTGACAGCTTCTACAGTGGTGCCGCGACCGAGCTTCGCACCTGCGCCACTGCGTCTGCGTCTGGCCGGGCCGGCAGAGCAGCACCACTCTCAGCGCCACACGGAGTGTGGGAGAAGAGGAGGGGGAGGTACTGGTGCTCGGCATCCAGCACCCAGCCTCAGCCTCCCGATTTCCCCTCTTCTTCTGGTGCGCCCTCTTCGAGCGACGACCAAGAGGAGCAGCAGAGTCGAAGGAGAGTCGCCTCGGCAGAAGGAAGCGCCGGCGACTGAGAAGAGGATGTCGCAGCCAGCGGGCAAGTGCTGGGCTTGCGACCGCGATGCGACGATCCTGGACAAGAAGTGCAGCACGCCCATCTGCAGCTGGAGACTGCGCGCCCTGCCTGTCGACAGAGGCGGACCCCACTAGCGTGGTGTGTCCCCTGTGCCTGCACATGGACAGCCTGTCGTCGGCAGTGTGCATCGAGGACATGGACGACATCTTCCGGAGGGGCAGGATGGGGCGGCGGATGCGTTCTCTGCTCGCCTCTTGGTTCCTGCGCCGGCAGGAGCGCTGGCAGGAAGCGGACAGGCAGAGGGCGAGGTCCGGGCGAGTGCTGATGCAGCAGCCTCTCGCCGGCTCGTCTGCGCCCGCCACTGCCCTCCCGTCGACGGTGCCGCCTGTGGCCGCTGTGTCGCCCAGAGTCGACAGCGCCACGTGGGTCGTCCAGCCAGCGACTTCTTGGTCCAGTGGAGCGTCCGCGCCGAGGAGAGTGACCGCCGCGCCGGAGGGAAGAGGCGCTGGCGAGTGCGGCGAGCCGAGTGGGTGGGTAGCGAGGCCGACAGGATGTCTGGCCGCGGGGCAGGTGCTGGGCGCCGCCGCTAGCTACTCCACCGCCTCGCAGACGCCCTGGAGGGCGCCGCTGCCAGTCGAGAGTGGAGCGAGGAGAGCGCCGGAAGGAAGAGGCGCTGGAGCGAGCGGCTCGGCGAGCGGGTGCGCAGTGGGGCCGTTGTGCTCTTCGGCCGCGGGTCTGGCGCTGGGCGCCGCCGCCAGTAGCCACGCCACCGCTTCGCAGGCGCCCTTGGGAGCGCCGCCGCCAGCGGAGAGAGAGGCGCCGTGCTTTGCGCCTGTGGGAGGAGCGCCGCAAGGAGTTTGCGCGCCGGTTGGCTACCGACAGCCATTGGAGAGCGTGGGGCCGTTGGCGCCGACTGCGCCCGCCACGTGGAACGTCAGCAAGGACCAGCGAAGCAGAGCGCACCTGGAAGTGGGTCCTGGAGACGCGCGACGGTGCACGAATTCGGTTGTGCCTGTCGGCGCGAGCGCGCTGGGCGTCTGGGACGCGCCGCCGCCGCTGCTGAGCAGCAGCGTTCTCCAGTCTGGGTCGGAGCGACTGAACGTGGTTCGTCCTCCCGCCGACCGCCAGTTGTCTGCGCCGTCTGCTAAGCTGAGCGTGGGTCTACACCTGCCAGGCCCGCCAACGAGGGAGCAGCAGCAGCTGAGGAGAGCTGTCGAGGACGGCACTTCTCCGCTGCAGGGCGGACAGCCAGTGCGCGCGAGTGGGCGCCCTGTGTCTGAGCAGACTGTGCCGTCGCTGCGCGTCGAGGAGTCGCCTGTCAAGGACGTGGAGCCGCTGCAGCGACAGGAGCCGGAGTCTCCACAAGAGGAGGGAGAGGTGGCCGTGGTGGAGCGGAGCTCGCTCACCTTTTGCAGCATGGCCGCCCAGGGTAGCTGGGAGGGCGCGTTGGACGCGCTCGAGGAGAGCTTTGTCGTGGAGGCCGCTGTGGAGGAGCAGCGCGCGCCGACCACCCGCCCCCAGTTCGAGGAGGAGCTCGAGGAGAAGGAGAAGAAGTCGCCACCCAGAGTGCAGTGTCTGGCGAGCAGGCCTGCCGGTCCTGTCAGTGACTCGACGAGTTCGCTGACAGCGCAGTGGAGCTGTGTCGGTGAGGAGCCGAGCGAGCGCCAGCTGCGAGCGACCGTATTGGAGGCGCTCGATGACCACTGCAAGGTGCAGAGCTTGACGTCCAAGCAGAGCACGCCTCTGATGGCTGGCGAAGTCGTCGTCGACAAGAAGACAGAGCAGGAATGGCAGCCGCACTGCAGCGACTGGCCAAAGCCGAAGAAGAAATTGGCACCGCTCGAGGGCAGAGGGCCCTGCGAGTTGGCCGGCTCCGACGGAGGCACAGAACATAAGACTCCGCAGTTGCGTCGAGCAGTTTCCCGAAGTCGGACCGAGTCCAAAGGCGTCGGGTGCCATGAGAGAAAGCGTCGAAGGAAGCGCCGTCGATGGAAGCGGGCCGACGTCGTGCGCGACGCGCCGCTGGGACGGATGTCGACAGCCAAGCAAGACGTGCCCACTTTGCCTGCGTCTTCTCGCCAAGGCGAGAGCGGGCTGGCAGTCTTCTGCACCGAAATGAGCGGACAGACGCTCATGCAGAAGCAGTCATCGCAGAGTCGACACTCTGGCGATGACGTCAGCTGTCCGCAGCACGCGCAGTGCAGAGGTGGTGAGCACCAGAAGAAGCGTCGCTGGAGGAGAAGGCGTCGCAAGAAGTCTCGCGGTCGTCGAGGTGGCTCCGACCCGGTCAAGGAGGCTTCTGGCGACTCGGAGAAGACCGCGGAGACGAAGTCGTCGGCGATGAAGGCTAGGAGCCGGCAGACAGTGTTGCCTAGCAGTAAGGGTGGCAGTTTTGCGTCCTGCAAGACCAGCAGACAGGAGCGCTCTCGTTCTTTGCGAGACGAGCACAGAGCCGAGGACGGCAATGTGTCTCGAGCCAAGGCGGAGCCGAAGCTGGGAACTGCTCACTCTCTGTCGACTGTCGAACGGCACCGTGGCGAGACGCCGTGGGTCAAGCCGGGCTCTTGGCTCACTGGCGAGGCGACCGAATCTCTCGCGAGACGAGTGGAGAGACAGAAGGACAAGCGCGCCATGGCCAGCAACTGCGACTACGTCGGCGAGAATTCCGGTAACACCGCGAAGGTCCAGAGCCACGACGTGCAGTTTCTGAACACCACCGGCAAGGCCACCGACCAGGGCCAGGGCGACTTGTTCGTGACGGTCGGGCAGGCTCACTCTGCAGACAGGGTGCAGGCGCCGAGCGTCTCCAATGAGATGAGGGCCCCTGAGGATGGTCACTTGCTCACATACAGGGTGTCCCAGCCTCGACTTCCCCTCTTTGTCAAGGTAACTCAGGGATGGGTGATGCGATTTCGATGAAATTTTAAAGGGTTGTAGTAAACAGTCAAACTTAGATATTCTCCAATTTTCAGTGAAATCCATAGCGTTCCTCAAAAAGTTGTGCGCAAAACAATTTTGTATACGGCTGTATATGGCTCAAGCTTCTGACTGAGCAAGCCTCGAACGAGATTGCCACATTCTCCCGATCCTGGACACAATTATGACAAGCGAACAGGACGGTGCCTCTGCCCACTTTCATCGCGACAATGTAAAGATAGACGAAAGAAGAAGGAAGGGGGAGCGGGGGGGCCAATGGAGGGCCTCGGGGGCGGCCGGACCATCCTGGGGTTTTTGGGTTGGGGGAATGGAGGGAGGCGGTTAAGGCCAAGGGGGGAAGGACGGTGGCGGAACGGAGGGGGCAACGGAAAAGGGGCAGGGGAGATGGAGGGCGAGGCCCGAAAAAAAGCAGAAGGGCGGTGAAAAGACGCGGAGAAAGAGGCGATGACGACGGCGGCGGTCTTTCTGGAGAAGAAGAAGCGGCGGACGACACCGCAGAAAGGAGGAGACAAAGAAGGACGGATGACTACAACAGCCGAAAAAAACATCAAAAAAGCAGCATCACCCCGCGGAGAAATAGAAGAAAGAGGGGAGGGGGAGGCGGGGACGCACGTGCAGTGAAAGGGGGTTTGAGGAGGGGGGGGGGGGAGAGAGAGATGGGGGGGGGGGGGGGGGGGGGGGTGTGTGGGAGGGGGGGTGGGGGAGGGGGGAAAGGAAGGGTGATAGGAGGCGTCAGAAAAAGGTAGGAAAGAATGAAAAAAGGAGGAAAGTGATTTAGCTGTTTTAAGGCCAAAATACACTGAGAAAGGCAAAAAGTACACTACTTTGTACAATTGTTGGCAAGTTGGAAAACTTCAGGAAAATTCTGGGGGGGGGTCTGGGGGGGGGCTGGGTAGGGGTAAAATTCTGGCTGGGGGGCGGGCAACCTCCCCCCCCCCCCCCCCCCCCCAGTTACATGTATGCTTGCTCGGGAAGTCCAGTGTACTGGATGAGCAAGGCCGGGTGGGCATGTGGCAGTGGCTGGTGAAGAAGCTGGACAGCAGTCACTACCTGGTGAGCTGCGCTTCGTGGGACGAAGTCGAAAAAACCGACGGAAAGCGACTGGAGGAGCGACTGGTGCCCTGGGCGAGTGTGACTGCGCACACTGTCCAGTGTGGCAAGCCGACCTGTCCAGTTGTGCCGAGTTGCGACAGCTGCAACAGCTGTGTCAAGGCCAGGAAAGTCATTGACTTGGGGCAAGACCTGTCCAAGTCGTACAGTGTCCCGCCGGCACTGCACTCGTTGGTGAACAGCGTCGAGCTGGCTCACCAGTGCAGCGAGCCGAACCTGTTCCGGCAGGGGACCGCTGAGGACAAGATGGAGAACCTGCAGCTGCAGCAGCTAGGCTACCGTTCCACTTGCTAAAGACCTTGCAAGGGTGTGGTTCCCAAGGCCATGTCAATTCGTCTGCTGCGATGAAGAGTGGACAGAGTCCACAAAAGAGGAGGGAGACTGTAAAGACCATGAGTCTTTGCACCCCTCTTCTTCCCCGCCACCCCCGTGTAGTCTTCGTCGTCACTGTGTGTGCGTTGCCCCTGTGTGTCTGCCTGTGCGTCGCTCGTGGCAGCAGGCCAGCCAGCCAGGTAGCGAGGCAGCGGACGATCAGCGCACTTTGTGTGTGAAGGCTTCCCACCCCCCTTCCCCCCCCCCTTGCGGACGTCTGTCGTACTGTGTGTGTACAGGCCTCCGTCCGTTCGTCTCCCCCCCCTTGCTCGCCCGTGAGAACGGCCTCTTCCCGTCGTTCTTCACTCTTGCTGCTTTCTTGGTTTTTGCGCCGCGCCTTTTTGAGAGTTCTTGTGGAGCGCGTCGCCGACTGTTGTGCCTTCGGGCTTCGGGACGTGGCTAGGGCGTCGTGAAGGCAGGGAATAGAGTGGAGGAGAAAGTGTCGGTCCACTGCAGGGTAGTGTAGCGCGACACTGGCGCGGGTCTGAGCCGAAGCGAACTCGGGTCGGAATCGAAGCCGCGTCGGCAGGGAAAGGGGAGGAGTTTTTGGGGGAGGGGTTTGGGCGTAAGCGCGGTCCGGGGTGCGTGCGTGAGAGCCGACGGAGGCGACGTCTGGGACGTCCCTCGTCCGCTGGGCCGACACCGATGCCAGCAAAGCCGCCGTCCTGCCAGCTGCCTGCCCCATTGCTGACAGCTTCTACACATGGTTGTGTTGGGCCGCTTTTTTAACTGATTTCTGGCCAATTTTGCCTTTTTTGAATTTTTTTTAAACTATGGAAATCCGCCTTTAAAAAAAAGTTGTTTTTTTTTTCTATTTCCTGATCGCCCAAGCTGAGAACACACTCACCGCTCTTGATGACTTGACAGTGGTGACCAGTGAATGGTTGGGGACAGGTGCATTTTGAGCAGTCCTTGGGGTGCGCTTAGCCCTGGTTCTGGCACTGAGTGTCATCCTGCTTGCTGCACACATCTGAAGCATGCTCGTTCCACTAGTAGTGTGCAAGTGTTTGTTTATTTGTTTGTTTGTTTGTTTGTTTTGCATGTGTGCATGCATGCATCCTGTGCAAGCCAGTGGGAGTGTGAGTCACTCACCTGCACAATAGGCCTGGTTGAGTTCAAGGAGGTCGTAGAAGGTTGGCTCCACCAGCAGTCCTGGCATGTGCAGGAAGCGCTTGTCTTTTGGCTCGAACAGGCGGGCGTTGCGGTACACGAGTGTTCCCCAGCCCTGGTCACAACAAGGGATCTGTCTCGCTGGCTTATCATTCATTCTTTATGCATCCATTCATCCCATCACCTACATCCATTAGTAAGAGACATTTTAGGTGTTTAGCCTATGAACGGAAAGCCATGAAATGAAATGAATGATGAAATATCAACCATGAAATGGAGATTAACAATTGCCACAAGTGACTACAATTTGACTGCAGCATTTGATGCTGAACTTTGAGTGTCCTATCCAACAGTGCCCCCTCTCCAATAGCGCCTCCACGGTATGTGCTTACTCCTTGATTTCTTGCCCATATACCGTAAATCCTCCAATAGTGCCCCAAGCACTTTACTTTCAACCTCTCCTTACGTTCGGTGAAATATTGGAGGTAATAATCACAACGCAAGATATAATCACAACTTTGTGCACAACTCTTGGTCTTGGAGGCAGCACATTATTATCTTTGCCTCTTGGAGGCAGTGAGACTACTGTTGGAGAGGGAGCGGGACAATTTCTAGCCTGCTGGACGTACATAGGACCTAAGAATCAGTAAGTACTGTACTCTACCAACGTATTTGTTGGGCAGCATGATGGAGCCATAGTCGAATGGAACAGTCGGTTCAGTACAGTTGTGAATCCAGTCGTTGCGGTGGGTGCATTTGAACACCTCATTCGACCCTTGTCTCTAAACTAGCGATAATGCGAACGTATTTTTCATGCCCGCACGCGCACGCACGCACGCACGCAGCAGCACGCACACACGCACCAGCACGCACGCACGCACGCACGCACCAGCACGCACGCACCAGCACGCACGCACCAGCACGCACGCACGCACAGGGTAAAAGTAGTTGTAGATGTTGTTGTGTTCCTGTAGATTAACAACTCCCAGAGCCATCATGAATGACGCAACCAGCGCGCTCGCCTAGATAGCGTCAAACTGTGCATACACTGTTTATTGTCGCATATGTATGTGTATGTATGTACGTGAATGTGCATGCACAACTGTGTGAGAGCGCGAAACAATTAGCCCCTGGGGTCTAATTATACTGTTTGGGGTACACATATGTGCATGAGTCGACACACCAGCTTACTGAGCTGTTTACCTGAGCGTCCTCGTATTTTCTGCTGACAACCAATTCAATGAAGCCATCTGGGTTCACGTCCTCAAGGAGAACCATGACATCCATTCTGTAAATGTACTACGCAAGGACTTGATTTCGGGGGGGGGGGAGGGGAGAAAGTTCAATCTCGGTCAAATACCCAACTTTGCAACGGGGGGACCCTGTCGAATTTTTTGGACATGGCGCCATTTTGGCTCCCAATAGTGCCCCCTCCCAATAGTGCGTGCCCCTCCCAATAGTGGTCTCTCCCAATAGTGCCCCCAAAATAGTGCCCAACTTGTTGGGGTAGGGTTTGGGTAGGGTCAAACTCAGCAGCTGGGGAGGGACCTCTTCTTACCAACCACCAACCTCTTCTTACCTGGGGGCACTATTGGAGGGGGGGGGGGCTCTATTGGAGGATTTACGGTATTGTGTTCACACTCATGGAGGCTGCTCTGGTGGTAGACAGGAACAAAGTTGCGGTACGGGGACTTGTTGGCGTGCAGCAGGTCCCTCTGCTCGAAGTGGAGACACGTGCTGTCGTTGAGCACAGCCACCGCATCGTGCGTTGCATTCGCCAGCTCCTCGTACATCTCATAGCCTCGGACTCGGAACATGTAGCGAGGGACTGCAAATTGGTGTTGCGGGTCTGAAACTTGGCGCCACGCTACGTAGGTATTAGCATTGAAGAACTCCGGGGAGGAATACGAGCGATTCGTCAAAGAATGCTGGTGTAGGGTACGTGTATGTACCTGTATAGATTTGCTCAGCTGCCGCAACGGCGACCTACATATTTCGCGTTCAATAGAACGGTTCGTGTATGGGTAGTAAGTAGTAGACCACTCTGCTCTTGAACCACTCGTATGAGTCGTAAGTCAGCACGTCAGCCATCACGGGAGCGACGGCAACGCATTGAGCGAGCCCTCGAGGTAGGGCACAGGCAAGAACCGGTTGTTATAGAATGGCGTAACACGCGTCTTTTCCGCTTCAGTCAGCTAAAGCGCAATTCTGGCCCAATGCAATACGAGGGCGAGTGGCGCAGCGGTAGGGCATCGTATCGCTGTGCTTGAGGTCGGGGGTTCGACTCCGATGAGTTGTTCTTCTTGTGCACGGTGTTTATTCTCTCGTTGGCTGGGCGACCACTGTGGCCCAGAATCCTGCTAGTCAGGGAACTTGACCGTAGAGAACAGGAGAAACTCACGTTGCCCCCTTACATGGGTGAATGGCTTTGTTCAGTGTGGTGGTGTCAAAATAAGATTGCGTAAAAGTCAAATTTGTGGATCCAAAACTGCTGGATCCAAAACGGAATGTATGCATATGGAAAAAGCAAGAAACAAGTTGCATACTGGGGTTAATCCAGCGAGATGCAGCTTTGAATCAATGATTTGAACCAGCAACTCTTTTGATTCTGGGTAGTCTTTCAAAAAGCTTGAATTCGTTCCACCTCCCAGAGTCGCTTCGATGTCGACTTCATGCAAGCAGTTGCACCCATTCAAAACGTCCGCTCGCAAATCGCCAGAATTCGCAGTCGACAGAATGGCAATTACAGTTGGTGAAAAGAAAAGCGCGAGCTGCACTTGCAACGTCATTCCGGTTTCGCGTTCGGTCGGTCGTTCCGGCGCGTTTCGGTCTTGTTAGATTCGGTTTCTAGAAGTTGTGAGAACGATATCCCATTCCTGCAGCGGACTTGAACAAAATGCAAAATAAAAAGCGGCTGCGAATGCACTGGACGACAGGCAGCATATGGGAGCACAATTAGCATGTCAAGCTGCGCTGAGGAGAGTTGTCGTTGACACGCAGTCGATCAGCTCGTGGATTGTCATATGACTGGTGTAAATACATTGATTTTGTCTGCTGTTGCTGCCCACCTCCCCCACCCCTTCGGATACCTCCTCCTAGATCGTAAACCTCCTAGGAAACATACCTAAACTCTCCATCGTAAACCGGGGGGAGGGGTACCCCTCCCTACTATTTTTCCAACACACACTCCCTAGAATTTTCCCAAGAGATTTTCACACCATCTACAACAAAAAAGTGAGTAAATGTTGGTGTATTTCAGGGCTTTCAGTGTTATATGACCATAAAACAGATGCCTAACAGTGTTTAGACCCTATTTATGCCTTTTTCTGACCAAAAAGTACCAGTGTAACTCAATGAATCGTCAGGCCAGCTACCCCACCCCCAACTTTTTACCCCACACCCCAGAATTCGGCCATTTACCCCCCCCCCCCAATCTTCCAGACTCAGTTACAGGTATGCCATAAACCCTCTGATTCGAACGATGCAAGTGCAACGCACGTAAACGACCAACTCTGTGCGCGAACTGTTTGCGTTCCTCGTGGAATTCCGCGCACGCGCAAGACACCGAAATACGGTACTCAAAATTCGAAACAAATCAGCGTGTTGTTTTTCTTCAAAATTTCTCAAAAATCCAAATTCAAAGCAGCTGGTCGAGCGCCCGCTCCAAGACGACGGCGTCCAGACGGTGCGGGTTCCTAGCCAAGTGGCGCCGTCGCGCCCACGACACGCGTCCTCGGAGCTGCCTGAAATTGGCAAAACTTAAATTTCAAATTTCAAAAATTTGCCGCCAACTCGCTAGGAAATGGTAGCAGAAGTCGTACAGCGGATACCCTAGCGTCTTCTTCCATTCCAGGGTAGCAAGCCAGCGGGTAGAGTGGCGCGCGCGCTCATACCAAGACACTCCAATAAGCGCACCTCCTCCAGAATTCAAAAGGACAGGCAGGGTAGCAGACAGGGTAGGCAGGCAGGGTAGGCAGGCAGGCAGGCAGGCAGGGTAGCAGACAGGGTAGGCAGGCAGGCAGGCAGACAGGGCAGGCAGGCAGGGCAGGCATGGTAGGCAGGCATGGTAGGCAGGCAGACAGGCAGGCAGGGCAGGCACGGTAGGCAGGCAGACAGACAGGTAGGCAGACAGGCAGGCACGGTAGGCAGGCAGACAGGGCAGGCAGACAGGCAGGCAGGGCAGGCAGACAGGCACGCAGGCAGACAGGCAGGCAAAGCAGGGCAGGCAGGGCAGGCATGGTAGGCAGGCAGGCAGGCAGGCAGGGCAGGCACGGTAGGCAGGCAGGGCAGGCAGGCAGGCAGACAGGCAGGCAGGACAGGCACGGTAGGCAGGCAGGCAGACAGGCAGGCAGGGCAGGCACGGTAGGCAGGCAGGCAGGCAGGGCAGGGCAGGGCAGGCAGGTGGGCAGACAGGCAGGTAGGCAGGCAGGCAGGCAGGCAGGCAGGGCAGGCAGGCAGGGCAGGCAGGCAGGGCAGGCAGGCAGGGCAGGCAGGCAGGACTGACAGTGTTGCTTGATGGCATGCCCATTGATCTGGGCATCGGGTCTACGGGCGCAGTGACGTCCGTTGAGGAGGTGGGAGGGCGCGAGGCGGCGAGTGATGCGCGTCATCGACGTCGTGTGCAGGTAGAATGCCGGCCGAGCTGTGCCACCCCCACTGCCCGCCTGCGTGGGTGGAGCTGTGGGCACTAAAATTTGATTTTATATCAGTTCTGGTTTTGTAGGAGGCGGGAAAATCAAAATGGGCTGACGTGGTTTGAAATGGAGAAGAGGCAATGGAAGCAAGGGTACAGAAGCAAGGGTACAAGACGAATACTGGATTTTATGAGGACGCAAACTTGAGAAGATACTTTTGTTGTTGTCGGATTTGGGGCAACGCTAGGAGGCCGTCAATGGCCCATATAGCATACACATATCCATGACGCCTTCCTGTTTAGGGCCGCGAAATCCGTCCTCGTGCTATTCGGGTGTGTCCGTTCCAGCTTCGGCATTCCGCGCACGCGCGCAAGACAACAGAAACCTCGGACGCTACTCGAAATTCGAAACAAATCAGCGTTTTTTTTCAAAATTTTCGAAAATTCAAAGCAGCTGGTCGAGCGCCCGCTCCGAGACGACCGCATCGAGACGGTGCGGGTTCCTCGCCAAGCGGCGCCGTCGCGCCCACGACACGCGTCGTCGGAGCTGCCTGAAATTGGCAAAATTTGAATTTGAAATTTCAAAAATTTGCCACCAACTCGCTAGGAAACGGTAGCAGAAGTCGTACAGCGGATACGCGCGTCGGGCCGATACGCCAAGGGATATGCGACAAATCGGCAAAATGCGACAGGAGATGCGACGGAAATGCGACAAGAAATGCGACGGAAATGCGACAGCGTTAACAGTTACCTACGGTACAACTTGCATATTTGCATATTACTCGCGTGTTTGTTCGGATGTTTCTGCGATTTTTTTCGTTAATTTGTAATCGACTAGAACAGTCGATGCGCAAGCAACAGCTATTAGAATAATAATAAGCAGCCAGCGCGCGCCGCGCGATATCTGGAAGCGAGACGACGTGCGAAGTATTCTGGAGGGTTTACAACGCCACGACAATGCACATACCTCTCGATCGGCGGCTGCGGCAATCGCGGTAGGATGGCTATGCGAAGTTGTGATTTTTGCTTTCTGAGTAGGCACTTCCCTGTTATTCAGGAATTGGCGGGGTACCAGGTCTGCTTCCAGACCGTATTCCGACGCGTTCAGAACACTGGCATTAGCTGCCGACAACTACTGGGGCAGCCAGCAACCATTACGCAGCCACCACGCGGCGCTCGCCCGCGCTGCCCCCGGGAGCATCGCCACTGTCGTCGGACGCGTTGGCGCCGACCTGTGGCCTCCGCAGTCGGTGCGTTTACGGTGGCGCTCGTCGGCAGCAGTAGCGACGACACGTTCGGCGACATGGCGCTGCAGTCGGCCTCGTTATGTCCTGTGGAGTCCCGCCGAAATCAACGAAGTGGCAGAGCCAGACGCCAGCGTTCGCCCTCTAGTAGCGTCGACGAACATCGTCAACGACTGAGCTCCTGTCGACAACGAACGTGATCGTCTCAGCCAGGGCGTTGGGGCGAGCGCTGGATGACTGGTCTGAAACTGTCGTCAAAACGGCGTCATCGAGCTTGCCGAGTGACTCGTCTGCCTGGGTCGGGGAACCGTCTGGGAAGCCGTCTACGTCAGCTGTGAACACGTCGACTGCAGATGAAGCGCCCCGAACTGTGAATCAGAAGCACGAACTGAATAAATGCAGTTCAATTCTAACAATTCTAAAGTTCCGTATCGTACTGACTCCTTAGTCGTTATTACTTTTTGGGGTTATTATTGGTCGTTATTTCGTTATTACATTTTACATTATTGGGCATGTCTAAGCGCAGTCGAATTCAAAATATTGGGGTCTTACAGCGAATGCAAGCTTGCCAGTAGACGACTCGACAGACTTTGGCGTATCCTTGGCGCATCCTTGGCGTATCGGCACATTTGGCGTATCCGCTTTGGCGTATCGGCCCGGAACCGCGGATACCCTAGCGTCTTCAAGCGTTTCTCCAGGGCAGCTAGCAAGCCAGCGGGTAGGGTGGCGCGCGCGCTCAGACCGAGACACTCCAATAAGCGCACCTCCTCCAGAATTCAAAAGGACACGCAATTTGTACACGCCTGCGCACTGGGAGTGAGTTGAGAGAGAGATCGCGACATTGGGGAAAGCGGGTGAGGTGCTGAGGAGACGTGAGGCTGCCTGGCCGCCGGTTAGTGTGCGTGGTGTCGCGTGATCGGCGATCGATCGATCGATCGGGGCTGATCACTACCTGATCTGCGCGTTCGCTCTGAATTCGACGTCCTCCACGGTGAGCATCCAGGCGCGGTCCGCGTCCGTGACGCCTCGCGTCTTCTTCAGCGCGTTCGTGATGCCTCGCGGCGCCTCTGCCAGCGTCCTGCCACTGCTGCTGCAGCTGATCGACGTCGACGTCATGCTCGTGGTGGTGGTGGTCGTCGTGTTGGAGGGCACTGGCGCCTGCTGTAAACAGCCCTAGCGTCCGTCTCTGTTCGCCGCCTCGCCAGGGCACGAGAATTTACAAGATGCGCTGGCGCGTGCGTGCGTGCAAGCGCGTCAGTGCGTGCGTCCGTGTGTGCGTCACTGCGTAGAGGGGCGCGCGCCCGCGTGTACGCGGCGGCAGCAGCCTCGCGTCTGGCTTAGAGAAGGGAAAAATATTAATGAGAAAATTCCCGAGAAAAATATGGAAAACGCAATTCTTAGTATCTTACAATCAGCGGTGCATGCACAAACAAATTCTGATGCATAGGGCAAGAGCGGCAGCGCATCTGTACAGGCGGGCACGCGCACGAGAGAATTTTACTACCTACCTCAGATAAAATACAAAAAAATATACAAAATCAATAAAAGTCACCCACTCCATTGGCGCCATTGCTGATGTTCTGTTGCATCGCGGGGCTGGGCGATGCGGACGGGTCGAGCTTCAGCATCTTGGCGGGTGACATTCCGTCGTGCAGGCCGCCGCCACGGCCGTTGCCGTGGCGGCCGGCCGTTCTGTACGGCCGTTGCCGTAGCCGTTGCCTCGAGGGCCGCGGCGGGCCGTTTGCCGGCGGTGACCTGCTGGGAGGCGGCCGCGAGCGTCTCCAGCAGCTGCGGCGGAATGTTGACGCCCTTGATCTTGCGAGCCACCCGCAAGATCTCCAGTGGCTCGCGGTTCTGACCTGCAATTATCGATTGGCTGCTTCAATCGGTTCAGTATTTTTCGATAGGCAGGCAGGCAGGGCAGGCAGGCAGTCAGGCAAGCAGGCAGACAGGCAGGCAGGGTAGGCAGGGCAGGGCAGGGCAGGGCAGGGCAGGGCAGGCAGGCAGGCTGGGTAGGCAGGCAGGCAGGCAGGGCAGGCAGGGCAGGCAGGACTGACAGTGCTGCTTGATGGCGTGCCCATTGATCTGGGCATCGGGTCTACGGGCGCAGTGCCATCCGTTGAGGAGGTGGGCGGGCGCGAGGCGGCGAGCGATGCGCGTCATCGACGTCGTGTGCAGGTAGAACGCCGGCCGAGCTGTGCCACCCCCACTGCCCGCCTGCGTGGGCGGAGCTGTGGGCACTAAAATTTCAATTCATTTTAGTGGTCATTTTGCAGGCTTCTGTAATTTGATTTTGAAAATCAACATGGGCTGACGTGGTTTGAAATCGAGAAGAGGCAATGGAAGCAAGGGTACAAGACGAGTACTGGATTTTATGAGGATGAGAACTTGAGAAAATGCTACTGTTATAAATGTTTATGTAGCTGTTTATATAGGTTTCGGAAGATTGTGGAAGCGTTTTAGAGGTCCATTCCGCGCAACAATTGAGTAGAATGAATTGAGTGAGTGAAGGTGACAAAGATGCAAAAAAGTACAAAACATAGAAATGGACACTGTCTTCCACGGTACCGCAATAAACTCTTAAAAACACGCAACACTCAGAGAAGATCTTCACATCCCTTCCTGAACGGACCTATACCGATTTTCATGGTGCCTCTAACATTTTCTTACAAAACGCATACATACATCGTCACCACACGAGCATTCATTGTCGTAATTTGGGCTGTATCCTTTGCGTGAGACTGCGACAAAAGAAAAAGCATTCACTTTGACTCCTCCCAAAGTACAGCTTGGTGAGGACGCGCCAATTTACGCGCAGCCACTAATAGGAATCATGGATGAGCTAAAGAATAATTGGCCAAAAAAATAATTAAAAAATAGAAATGATTGTCTCTCAACGCACCCCTCCCGGCTTGCACTCTTCCACCGGGGTGGACAGGCAGGGCGGGCGCTACGCCGGCTGTGACGGTGCTTGAGACGACACTGTCGCGCGACTAAAACGATCAATCGGTAAAGACCGCACCAGCACGCACGCACGCACTCACGCACGCACGCACGCACGGCACGCAGAAAGAGCACTGCAAATCTCTACTTCCAGACAAATCCGACTGGCTTATCTCCTTCCACTCCCAGCTTGTTGCCCTGGGCGGGCACGCTGAGTCTCTGGAAGGGGTGGAGGCCTCCCGATGCCCCTGTGGTGGGGCCTCAGGGGCCTTCGGTAGGCCGTTGCCATTGCTCGCACCGCTCTTGTCATACGTCTCTGCAAACGGTGTTTTTTTGGATGGGGGGACGGTGGACGTTTTTTTTTGGATGGACGGTGTTTCTCCAGCAAGAAAGGGACAAAAACACTACATGAAAGCACCGTCACGCAGAAACGTTTCACCGATGAATTAAAACAATACCGGTTCGTATTTCGCCAATACTGCGACGGACATACTTCTAGCTAGTCAAAGCGCTTCACAGAATGGCGTCTCAGTTCAAGGAGGGGGGGGGGGGTACGGGCATACCTGTAACCGGGTCTGGAAGAGTGGGGGGGGGGGTAGCTGGCCGATTTTGGGCGGGGGTCTCTGGAGCAAAAAGTGGGGGTAGCTGGCCATTTTTTAAGTTATACTGGTACTTTTTGGTCTTCAATGGGTATAAATAGGCTCTAAACAGTGTTATTTAGCTGTTTGATGGTCATATAACACTGAGAAGCACTGAAAAACACCAACATTTAATCACTTTTATCGTTTTAGACTGAGTGAAAATCACTTGGGAAAATTCTGGGGGGGAGGGGTCGGGGGAGTTCGGTGGGTGTTGGAAAAACAGTGTGGGGCCCCAAAACCCCCCCCCCCCCAGTTACAGGTATGGGAATGGGTCCTTCCTAATCTGTAACACTGAGAAATCGGACCTTGGGGGGGGGGGCAGGTTCGAGCACCTTCTCAAGGGGAGGGGGGCTAAAACCAAGGGACAAACATGGTCTCTGGCCGATTTTTTTTGTAAAACACCGTAAAATCCCTAAACAAAATTAAGTACTTTTCAGTGAACATAAAGTGTAAATAACGCAACATGGGTGCTTTTTGGTGGATTTTTGCTCAACAACATGCTTATTTCCCATTTAAGTGGGCCGGAAAAAGTTCTCAAAAATTCTGGGAGGAGGGGGGGGGGGGATTCACACAAACCTTGGAGGGAGGGTCTAAGTAGGGTTACACCCAGAGCCTGGGGTAGAGAAATCCCCACCCCACCCCAGTTGTAGGTATGACCTGAGGGTTGCATTCCACGAATAAAGTGCCCACCGTATTCGTGGGGGCGCTTGAGTGCGGCGTGTCTCTTCCAGTAGTCCCAACAGTCCCCGCAGAGACGCAGCTGCTGCGCCGGCGGACCCCAACCATACCACTTGGGCGCCAGCGTCACCTGGAAAACAGGCAGCGCATGGCCTAGTGGCAAAAAACCGGTCTCTTGCGCGCAAGGTCCTGGGTTCGACTCTTGATGGAGCCACTAGATCGAGGACATCCCTTTCCCATGGATTTTCTCGTGCCATCGCTGCCCTAGATTTCAGATGGCGTTCTTCCGAAAGTCTTCGGCCAATTATACGGCTGTAGACGGGAAGGCGTCATGGAGAAGGGTAGGTATGCTATATGGGCCATTGACGGCCTCCTAGCGTCGCCCCAAATCCAACAACAACAACAAGAACAACAGCTGGAAAACAGCCCCAGCCATACGCAATCGATATTGCAATGCAGTGGGAAAAATCGATAACCAATCGATAATTACACGCGTCGATCGATATATTCGTTTTGACAAACGCACACGTAGAAAAGTTGACCTATTATGCGCGGGCAAAAAATTAACTGCAAAATGTGCTGATCTTGAAATTTGATTTGAAAATTGATTTTGACTTTATAGGCTTTGCAGACTCTCAATTGCACCCACGCAGGGGGTGGAAACTATTGTGTCTGGCGTACTATTGGAGGTGCTACGGTAAATGATGACACACGCACATGCACACACCATCCCACGGATGAACAACTCTGAACGCACCGATCAATAATCGGTACGCTGTGCCCCCCCCCCCCCCACCCCCAAAAAAAAACAACGCAAAATGTTGCACATTTTGTAGAAATGCGCAACACTTTACGTTAGCTGGTAGTAAAGCGCGTCAAGTCGTGCATTAGAGTAGTTGCCATGCGCCACCGCTCAACCGGTCACGATTCCCCTCTTTTCCTCTTCAACATTAAATGCTCATTTTCACCAACAAAAGAAAAACAAAAAAAAACTAACGAGACAGCTTTCGCAGCGTTTGTTGTCGCCAGGAGCGGGCAGGGGTTCGCCCTTGGGGTTGGGTGGCCCCGCGACGTTCGGGTTGGCCCGGTTATAGGTCGGTATGTAGACACCCTGAAGATAAGGCACTTTTAGATATCCATTGGTGTACAAGTATGTATTGATCGACAGATCTATCTATGGATGTATTCCATGAAGTACCTGAAGAGACTACACTGCGAAAACAAACCATCAAAATAAGGAACATACGAAACATTCGGCGACTTATGGAAGACATTCAACAAAAATTCAGTTTGGAAGCCAATGAAGCTCTAAGAAATGTTACAAACAAGGGTTAACAGCTAAATGGTTGGACGACACAACAGTCCTGAAGTTCTGGTGGTTCAAAGTCCCAAAGTTTAGACTGGTCACTTTCAAACACCCCCCCCCCCCTCGCCCCTCTACAATCACTCAACGAGTCCCCAAATAAAACACAAACGAAACATAAAGCCAGAAAAAGAAACCTGTTTGAGTCGCGTCTCGGCGTCGGCGGTCTTGTTGCGTTTGGTGGGCACGTATCGGTCGGTGGTCTTCCACATGTAGTAGTACTCGACGATGTCACCGCAGCCCTTCCACGGCAACTGCAATCATGACCAATCATGACACGCGTACGGTCATTATTCGAATCATACGGTAATTGTGGCAGCAGTGCGTGCGTGCGTGCGTCCGTGCGTGCGTGCTTGCTGGCGCGTGCGTGCGCGTCGGTGCGTGCCGGTGCGTGCGGCGTGCGTGCGTGTGTGTGTGTGCGTGCTTGCCCGTGCGTGCGTGCCGGTGCGTGCGTGCGTGCGTGCCCTCGGACCCACCAGTTCCTGTCTGATGTCGTTGAAGTCCTTGCCGTACTTCTCAATTCCCTCCTCGAAGAGATTCGCCTCCGCCGCCGACCACTCCTCAATCTGGTCTCTGAAATGCATTGAATCTTCTATTGTTTCGTTTTCTGATTTATTTTTATTTAGAAGCCCGCATAAATAGCTTCGTCAATTTCATTGTAAGGTTGAAGGTTGAATTAACTCCAAATGGGGAGATGTGAAAATTAAACTATTGCGTGTGAATCATTCGCGGCCCAGTAAAATGCGCGCCATTCTAAAGTAAAATTCGTTAGAGAACGTTCACTCTCATCTATCGTTTTGCACAAAACTTCAGACGATTTAGCGCAAAAACGCATTGCTGCATAGTTGGCTGATCCAATGAAATATAAAAAACACGGTGGCCAAATGAGATGAGAAAATAAAAAATAAAAATAAAATATCCTTCAGTAATTCACAGAAAAATCAACTCTCGCATTCTCCCCCCCCCCTAAAGCTCAAAAATGTTTCAACCAGTCAATATAAACTAGGCACGAGGCAGGTATTGACTAGTGGGCATCAAGCGCGCGTCTTCTCTTATTGATGAAAGCTTATTAGACTTATTCGAATAATAAGAGTTTAATTCGTATAAAATATCAAAATTAATACCTGCAGAGAATGGGACCGCCCAGACGCGTGGTCTTGCTGGGTGTGGCGGCGTTTAATTCGAGCGGGTACTCCTGCGTGACTGCAGGGGGCACCAAATACTTCATGGCGCGACCTAAAACGCATTTTTTTTCGAATAAATTTGATTGAATTCGCAGCAATTTCTGCATTTTTTGAACAATTCCCCAATATCAATCTCCAGTGGGAATAACTTGTCTCACGACACTGCCCTCCCCCCCCCCCCCCCAAACCCGGGCCACTGCAACATTACACCATTGGGCACCGAGATACCATAAACCCTGTAATTAGCCCCCCCCCCTGGGGGGAACTAATTGTTTCATTCGAGCTCTGGGAGGGTGTATAACCATAGAGGGAGGGGGCTAGTTATAGAGGGGAGGCTTATAAACTGGAAGGGTCGACGTGTGGGGAACTTTGTTGGCGAAAAGCGCCTGGAGGCGATTTTTAAAGGAAAAAGACGCTGCGCGCATAAATACGTCGGTACACTCTCACACAGTCTCACATACACATACATGTACATACATACCCATACGCGACCATGCATACACCACCCAGACATGGAAAAATGTGCCTTTTAGACGATGGTCCAATTAGGGAGGGGGCGTAATTATAGGCGGAGGGGCTTATTAACTCAAAGTGATGTTGCAGGGTGCATGATTATAGGGGGATGGGCTATTCATAGGCGGAGGGCTAATAATAGGATCTACGGTATGCCATCTGCTGTGTTCGCGTCTGCGTCAGTGTGACTCTAGATGCGTTGTTGATTTTAGCGATTGATGCACTTTAACAGACTAGGTAATTAATTTAATTAAAAAAACCACAAACCGAGATCATAGTCGGCCTGATGGAGCAGCGCCATCGCGTGGAACAGCGTGACGTCGCGACGCGGCGCAGCGGCGCTCGCCTATTTGCATACCGTATACACGCGTGGAATATGGTATGCGTAATACATACCATGATACCGTATATACATGCATGTCGTGCAGAGGGCTATGAATGCGCATGCATGCAATATGCACGCGCATTGACCCTGGCTAAAGAAATAACAACGCAACCCAAGAAAAAAAAAAAAAGGTGGCTATCCATAGAGTCAACGCAGTCATGAAACATTTGTGCTGCTTAGCATTCACAAATGTTCCAAGACAAACAGCTACTCGAACATAAACACCCTTTAGGTGGTGGGACCCATTGGGTGAATATCATACCCCCCCCCCCCCACCCTATGATAGCTAATGGGCCAGTGATG
>JASAMY010001024.1:0-29749 GCA_030248085.1 Paralinhomoeus sp. GSCO2_6 | reverse complement strand
CAGAGCAACAAGGACGCCTTCCGCCTCGACAACCTCACCGACTCTTCAGACTAAACGTCCCCTCCCACTCCCGGCAACGACGCCGTCACCTCTTCCTTTGCATTTGTTTAGAGGTGTAACTGGCCATTGAAAACTGGGGGGGGGGGGTGAATCTGGGATTTTTCAAAAAGTCGCGGGGGGTGACCTGCACGGCCAAATTTGATGCAATTTCTCTTTTTCCAGCCTCAATAATGACCTAGAAAATGCTTCGTGTATGCTGAAAACACAGCGCCGCTGGCAAAAATTTGTGAATTTTTGGCTAAAAACGCGCTTCAGTGACTCCAAAAATGGTCAGTTTGAGCAAAAAAACAGCGCCGCAGGCAAAATTTGGCGATATTTCGGCCAAAAACTCGCCCAAAAGACTCCAAAATGGTCTGTAGGTGCGTAAAATACAGCGCC
Source organism: Paralinhomoeus sp. GSCO2_6 (assembly GCA_030248085.1). NCBI lineage: Eukaryota > Metazoa > Nematoda > Chromadorea > Monhysterida > Linhomoeidae > Paralinhomoeus > Paralinhomoeus sp. GSCO2_6. The sequence goes on along the minus strand of JASAMY010001024.1, from coordinate 29,311 downwards.
GCAGGCAAAATTTTTGACATTTCGACAATAAATGCTGCTCACAGGCCTGAAAAACACCTTGGGAAGTGTGAGAAACACAATTCAGCCATAGGGGTAACCTGCAGTCAGTGCAGGATTGACTAAAGCTGGGGGTGGGGTGGTCCTACTTTTCGTGCAGGATTGACCGAAGCTTGGGGGGGGGGGGGTGAACCCTACCTGCACCCTACCCAGTTTACACCTATGTTTGTTATCCGCTTTTTTTCTTCCCGGACCTCTACTCGCACTACGCCGCCGTTTTGTGAATCGCTTTTATCGGCACGGTTTTGTTGGTTGCTTCGTTGGAATTGCTGTTGACTTTGAAAGAAGACGGTACAATGAATGTTACGTTTAGTCGAGTTGTTGTAGGGTTTGCACAAGCACTTCTCTGCGTCGTCTGTTTTGCTTGTGTGTGTGTGCGTGCGTCTCACCTGTGTCTGGTTCGATTGGAGGCGCGTAGTGCGGTGCGTCGGCAGGGAGGGATGGCGGTGTTCCACGACGAGGTGGAGATCGAGGACTTCGAGCTGGACGACGAGCTGCAGCTCTACCACTTTCCCTGTCCCTGCGGAGACCGCTTCGAGATCAGCGTCGGCCAACTCGAGTCGGGCGAGGACGTGGCGACCTGTCCCAGCTGCTCCCTGCTCGTCCGCGTCATCTACGACCCAGACCAGTTTGTACGAACTGAAACCGTATCCATCCCAGCCAATCGCTCTGCCGTCCTCACAACGCAGCCTGCATCGTGACCGCGCAGAAATCTGTCGCCTCGGCTGTTTGTGTCGTTGCTTGTTACGAATCGCGCTGCGGAATCGTTAGGAGAGACTAGTACTTGTATTTCGACATTGTAACGCAACGCACAGCCATACATGTAACCGGGTTTTTTAAGTGGGGGGAGGGGAGGAGACCATTCTGGGGGGCGGAAGCAGATTTGGAAAGAGGGAGGGGGGTGTCAGAGGGTAAAAAAAGTGTACCTAAATAGTGTCTAAATAGGCACTTTTGGGTCAAAAATAGGTTAAAATAGGCTATAAATAGCGTTATTTAGCTCTTTTATGGTCAAAAAATACTGAAAAAGACGAAAAATACACTACTTTTTACAGTTGTAGAAAAGTTGGAACTTTTGAAAAATTCTGGGGGGGGAGGGTTGGGGGGGCTGGGGGAGGGGTAAAATTCCGAGTGGGGTGGGGGTGGCAACCCCCCCCCCCCACTTACATGTATGCGCACAGGGTAGCGTGGACATTGCAACGTATGACTGAGTGTGAGACGCACGCTCAACGAGACGCGACAGTGGCAGAGTGTCGTGTCGTACGCTTGCTGCGAGGCCCGATGCTTTTGACTTGTTGCAGTGCACCTGGCTCTAGGACTGAGGAGGCGCGCTACTACGTACTGTGGTCGCTTGCATGAGCATAGGTGCTGATTGGTCCAAAAGCCGGGGTGGGGGGCTTTGAGGGGGCATACATGTAACTGGGGGGGGGGGGTTGGGGGTTGCCCACCCCCAGGTCAAATGTTGCCCCCCAGCCCCCCCCCCCAACCTCCCCCAGAATTTTTCGAAAGTTTTCCAACTTGTGCAGGGGACGACTGGCGGCACCGACATGCACGCCGCTCTGTCATCGGACCCCCTGCAGCTGCGCTTCCTGTGAATCCGTTTGTGCGCTTTTTGTGCAGTGCGGCTACGACAGCCAAAGTCGTAGTCGTCGCGCCGTAGTCGTAGCGACCGTCAAGCCTGGTTCCGTTGCCGCCCGCTAGGCGCAGCCAGGTGTCGCTAGCAGTGCGTCCTTCCCGCGTCCATTCAAATCCCTCCCTGGTGATTGGACGACGCACGCGTGGGCGTACGCGCGTTTCCGCTCGCGTGATACGCATTGACCGCTGGTCACTCTCCGTGTTTTCCCCCCGAATTTCCCGTTTTTCTCTCCCCCCGCTCGCGGCGAAGCCACCGTGCGACCTTTCTGCGTCTTGCACGTGTTGGTGACGGGCCGAACAGTGCAGCGTCGTTGGACGGTCGTTCCCAAACCTGCACACGAGCCGTTCGCCTCGACCTCTGGCGGCAGCCCCGTCACGTCGACGCCAGCGAGCTCTCACGCAAGCGCACCGGCGCTTTGGCCGCTTTCTCGACCGCTGTCGGCAGCCCCGTCACGTCGACGTCAGCCGGCCCACTCAGCGCGCTGCGACAGGCGAAGCAGCGTCGGCTCAAGCGCGTCGCGACCATAGGTGTAACCGGGAATTGGACCTGGGGGGGAGGGTTCGGGCACTTTCTGGGGGGGGGGGTGGTGGGTGGGGTGAAAATCTGGAGGAGGGGGGGGGGTCTGGGCAGAAAAAATGGGCAATTTTTGGTCTATTTTTAGTCAAAAATACACTGTAAAAGCCTGAAAATAGGTACTTTTTAGCCGAAATACACTGTAAATAACGCAAACTAGACAGTTTTGGGTCGATTCTTGCTCAAAAACACTGTACAAAGTGCATTTATTTAGCAATATAGTATGTAGTAGAAAGTTTTTAAAAAGTCTGGGGGGGGGGGGTTGGGTGGGGTTTCGCACGAACCTGGGGGTAGGGTGGGGGGGGGCGTGGGTAGGGTCTAAAACCAGCAAGTGGGGGGAGGGAAACCCCCCCCACCCCCCCCCCCCCCCCAAGTTTACAGGTATGGTCGCGACAGGCGGAAGCGACGTCGGCTCTCGCGCTTCGAACGGAAGTTTTGCGTTGCGCCGTGTCGTTGCGTCGCTGCGTCTCATCGTCTCTCGCCACCGTGGGGAGACAGCGCTCCCTCGAGGCGACTTCGAGTTGCAGGAACGCGCGCGGATGTCAGTGTGCTAGCCAAAGGACGGACGGACAACGAAGCGGTAGCCAGAGGCGGCAAGTTTCGGCTTCTCGCACGCGCGTTGTGTACGTAGGCGCTCTGTCGACGGGGGAGGCCTACTCGTTTTAGCCACCGTACAGCCGGGCCGGGTAGCGAGCGCCTCATTGTCTACAACTGTAAAGAGTAGTGTAATTTTTCGTCTTTTTCAGTGTTTTTTTACCCTAAAACAGCTAAATAACGCTATTTATAGCCTATTTTAACCTTTTTTTGACCAAAAAGTGCCTATTTAGACACTATTTAGGTACATCCAACCGATTGGCGCTGTCGACGACGGCGCCCACCGTGCAATGAATCTTCCACGCACAACCTGAAGCAGATTTCCTTCTCGCGTTTACGCTCGTCTGGAGGCTTTTATTCACTAATCGAATATGCGCGGCCGCGCCGGAGTCGTTGCGGCAAGATATAAAACGGGTTCAGATTTATACACGCCGCACAAAACCGCATTGAGACAGACGTTTGATGCGGTTCGGGTTGTCTCGCCTTAGGTCAGATTGGATCGCTTGTTATTTGAATACTGCGCCTACCGTTCTTTTGCTTTTCCAGTGTTGGAGGCAGATTACAAAATATGCGCCCGTGCGCCCATGTGCCCCAGGTATATTTCGGCTTATATTTAGGCTTGGCTTTTGCTTAGGCTTAGGCTTTTGCATAGGCTTAGGCTAGGCACCGATATGTTTGGTTGCATATTTGAATCTGGTTGCATATGGTTGCAAATTTTGTCTATTGCCTGTGTTGGACCGGTGCGCCACTGAACACAACATTGAGACAAAAATGCGACAAAATGAAAGGTTTCCTACGGTACGGACAACTTACATATTTGCATACTTCTTGCATGCTTCTTTGTTTGGATTTGTTCTGAATATTGTGACGCAGAAACGTAGTCAAATTCAAACCATCCGTGTTCATCCTCGAGTATGGCGTATCTATGGAATGGCGTATCAACACGGAACCACTTTTCCTTTTCAGTTCACAACGGTATACGTGCAGTATTCGAATTAGAAGAGAAACATTCCGTAACAAAGCGAAACAACCGTATCAAACGTCTCAATTCGTGTTTCTACGACGTGTATTTATTTGGATCGTTCAATATCTTGCCGCCAAAGACTTGTACGTAGATGTTGCCTTGCCGCCAATATTCAATGCGCGGATGAGCATCAAGGCAAACGTAGATGCCAAGAAGAAGTTCGAGAAGGCAAGCCACCACCGGCGGTGCAGCTGCGGAACACGTTTATTGCACGGAGCTCGGCGTCGTCGCGTCAGCCGGGGTCGACAGAGCGCCAATAAGGCAGGCAGGGCACATCGACGTCGTACCTGTCGACGGGCGCTGACGCACACATCGACGCTGCGCAACTTTCGGGTACTTCGGACTGTCCGTCTTGCTGGCGACGCCGACGGAGACGCCACTGAACCGACTGATGAGCGGCGCCGACGAGCACCAGCCCACGTCGGTCGCGGCGAGCGGCGGCCTCTACTCCGCGTCGTCATCCACAAAACGGTGCACATTAACCGAGGCTAAGTCCGCACCCTCTTCAAGTCCAATGAATCTCTCGCCTTTGATAACTTTCTATCAGCTCCACCATCGACATCATCCAAGCCCCCACACAGCACCTCCAGTTTGCATGGTTTTGTTTGCTGTTATACGCACAAGGCACTGTTGGTGTTTGGCTGCACTGACAGTCACATGAGCGTGTCACGATTTCAAGTTTAAAGTACCTCTCTGGCTGCTTGCTACGCTACGCCTGATCGACGATGATCCGCATTGCAGAAAATTGCTTTTGTAGTGCACGCTGCGATCGTGCAAAATAAAATGGGATGCGTTAGTGCAGTGAAAGGGTTCATTGTGTCGTCGTAGGCTTTTGGATTTCTGGTCTATTGTGGAAAATTCGAATACTGCACAAAACGCATTCGAATACTGCCTATACACCGTTCACAACCTTGTCGCGTTTTTATAAAAAAATGGATGCAAGTTGAATACACAGTAAAGCGTTCGATTTGCATGTAATGTGTGCCGGCATTGATGCCGAACAATCAGTCAATTGACTGAGAGTGACATGGCGGAAGCTGAGGAGAACACGGCTGTTGAGAATGGCCATGCGGTGGTGGAGCGGACCGATCCGAGCGAAGCCGAAGAAGCGGACGGACTGTCGTTGACGCCGCCCGCGGACGGCACCGACGAAAGCCAACTGAGTCTGCGACGCTCGCACCGACAGAGTGCGCTTCGAGCGCAAGAAAAGTTTAAAGAAGCCGACGGCGACAAATCTTCGACGGGAAAAGAAAGCATGGTCCGATCAGTTTCGTTTTGAACGGCTGTCTGTATTTTGATGGTGCAATTTTAAGCCTGTTGAAACGGAACCTGGTCAAGTAGAGGAGAACGGTGATGGGGTGCCGCCCAAGAAGCGGAAAAAACTACTACCAAACGGCATTCGACTAAGGCAGGACAATCCCAAGTTTGGCATCAGAGTGGACGACGACGATGAAGTGGGACCCAGCGCTCGAACAAATTGCGAGTGAAACGTAATTCCGCCGTGAAGGTCGTGGAGATGACTGACGACAGCGAGATCTCTTCTCTGAACGAGGAAGAGGTATCCGTCGTCAGGGAAGCCTACGACAAGGTGCTGGAGCGGAGGGACCCCCGCCCACGCCTGCCTGGCGGTCCACAGACGCATGCGACGGCTCTTTGCAGGCGTTGTCAAAGGAGCTGTCGTTGGTGCAGTGGCGCGAGCGCCAGCTGATGCTGCGCCAACTCGAGGACGAACTCCGCCAGGAGGAGGCGCATCTCGCGCTCATCAAGGCGATACGCAACAGCCAGCGCGCACCCCACCCCCAGCCCCAGAACAAGGTGCGCCGCCGCTGGCCTCGCCCTGTCGATGGCGCCTCTGACGGTGCGCCGCCGCACTCGCTCTAGACGAACACGCAAAGCCGCATGCCCAATGGGACTCCGCCCACGCAGCGCCATCCCGCGTACCAGCCTCCCGTCGCACAACCGCCGAGCAGAGGCATGCAGCGACTGCACTTTGTCTCTCGTGCAGCAAAGTAACCGGTAATGCGCGGTTCAGGCTCAGTGGCCGCGAGGTCGCAGCAGCAGCAGCCTGGCCTGCCCAAGACGGCGTCCGCGCAGAACTTGAGTGGCAGGCCCACGTCGACGGTCAGCAGCAGTCAACAGAGGCTGCAGCAGGCGCGTTTTTCGCGGCTGTTCCCTCTAGTTGGTCGGCGAGTGGCGCGCGCTTTCTTTGCTGCAGGACGCGCAGACGACGCAGCAGCGCATCAACGCGGCGAAGGCGAAGCTGCGCAAGCAGCTCGAGCAGCGCCTACTCAACATCCAGCCGCCGCAGCCGACGGGCAACGCGGTGACGTTCGTGCCCAACCCGTCGCTCTACGAGTTCCTCTCCCTGCACGGACTCGACGTCGTCGTCGACCGCGTCACCAAGGAGAAGGCTCGCCGCCACGGCCGGCCCCCGCCCCCGCCCCTCCCTCCGCCCTACGCGTGCGCCCACTGCGCAGTCGACTACACGCCCGTCTGGAAGGCGACGAAGAAGGAGGAGGCGGCGGCGGCGGCAGCGGACGAGCTGGCAGTCCTCTGTGAGGCCTGCGTGCGCCGGCAGCAGAAGAAGGCGCTCGAGGCCGAGCACACGGACCGCTTCAAGCAGGTCTTCTTCCTCTGGAAGACCGAGCTCGACCAGGCGCGTCCGCTCGGCCCCGCCTCCCATTCCTCCGGACTCGTCGCCTCCACGGACGCGTTTGCGTTTTGCAGCTGGAGAAGGAGGTGAAGGAAGGCAAGTACGAGGTCCGAGCGAGCCCCTCGGCCAGCCCGCTGCCGCAGCCCGCTCAGCAGCCGGTGGCGCACACGACGCACGCGCCTCTGCCGACGAGTCACAGCGCGTCCGTGCTGCCCAACCTGAGTCGACAGCAGCAGGGCGGCGCCTCGTCGCGTCACTCCGCCAACGTCGCCCACGGCGGACGACCCGCCCCCGCGCACCAAGGCGGCAGAGCGACCACGACGTCGCATCAGCAGGTGCGACGCTCTCCTTACCGAGCTCTGCTCTGCTCTGCTGTCCACACGCTCTTCTAGTGGTCGCGGAGCGCGGCTGGCAAGCACTCGTCGTCAGGCGCCAGTTCGCGCCACCAGCAAGCGTCCGTGCTCGCGGGCCAGCAGCACCAGCAGCAGCTTCACCAGCAGGCGCAGCAGAGCGCCCAGAGCCAGCAGCAGCAGGCGGCGATGACGCTCATACAACAGATGATGGCCGTCATGCAGCAGCAGCAGCAAGGCCAACAGCAGGCGCAGCAGCCTGCCGCGGTGAACCCGATGCTCGCGATGATGGCGGCGAATCCGATCGCCGCGGCCAGTCTGTTCGGCTCGCAGCAGGCGCAGCAGCCGCAGCAGCTGCTCGGCTGGAACCCCCAGGCGGCGCAGCGCAACCCCCAACTCGCCAACGCCGCCATACAGGCGGCCGCGACGCGCCAGCAGCACCAGCAGCCCAACGCCAGCGCGCAGGCCGGTTCGTCTCGCGCGCGCTTTCGACTGCACGTCGAGTCTGTGCACTGAGACGGCTGAAGAAGCGTTCAGCGGCCAATCTCATGGGCGGCATGCAGCAGCAGCAGCAGCTGCACCAGTTGCTTCTCCAGCAGATTATGAACAACGCGCAGCAGCAGCAGCGCCAAATCGGACGGCCGCCCAATCGGTGACCCCTCCAGAGTCCAAGGTCCTTCGCTCTTTCTGGATTGGTGGGAGGGGGGGGGGGACTGGTGACCCGACGGCCCCCCCCCCCCCCCACCGCACCCCCGTTCGCTCGCTGCCGATTTTTCTGCTCTCGTCTTTGTGTCCCACAGCAGGCGTCGTTTGGACGTTGCACCGTTTTTCAGTCGCGATGTCTTACGGCGGAATAAACTGTCTTACTAGTGTTTTGACTGTGCAACGGGTGTTGGATATCTGCAGAGTTGTCTCAGCGCCATACATAGCGAGTAGGCAGAGTAGCTTTGGTTAGCGCGACGCGATGCAACCGGAAAACGGGGACGCGTCCGAGGGCGACCAGCCCATCTACTGCAAGCTCTTCATCGGCGGCCTCGCCTACTCCACCACGGATGAGCTACTCAAATGTGGGTCGTTTTTCGTTTCAATCAAAATCGATGCTTCTATCGACATGCCGACATGCATGCACCGCTGATTCGAGCACACAGAACAGGTAGAGTACATGGACCGTAAACCAACGCACGAGGTACGACGAGGGGGCGATGCGTCGTAATAAGACGTGTATCACTAGCCCTCGAGCCTCGAGCCGCCCGACACCGTAGCAAGGAGAGCGTTCGCCCTTGCCCAAAGGGAATCGTATCTCGCTGAGCGAACCCCCGACCACGGGAGTCGAACCCCCGAGCAAGAGGGCGCCGACCGGGACGCCTTAGCACGGAGATTCTGCTTCGTTGATTGTATGGTCAATGTTGATCGGCGTGCTTTGCTTTGCAGCGTTCTACGAGCAGTACGGCGAGGTGGTGGACTCGATCGTGATGCGCGACCAGACGGGCCGGTCGCGCGGCTTCGGCTTCGTCACGTACCGCACGAAGGCGCAGATGGAGGACGCCCTCGCCGCCCTACCACACACCCTCGACGGCAAGGTCGTCGACCCCAAGAGGGCCACGCCCAAAGGTCCGTCTGCCTCCCCCCCCCCCCGACCCCTTGGCATACGAATTTTATGGATTCTGCAGGCTCGGATGGCGAATTCAGCGCCAGCTCGAACTCGTCCAAACCGGAATTCGGATACAGGACCGGGGTCTGTCCGTCTGCGCGCTGTTTCTTCGGCTCGTTTTTTGACACGTTTTTTTTACCCTCCAGGGTCCCGACATCGAGGACCCGCAGTATTGCAAGCTGTTCATCGGCGGATTGGCCTACACGACGACGGACGAGCAGCTCAGAGGTGCGTGCGCGCGCGTGCGTGCGGCCGCTGACTGCTGGCTGAGCACTTTGCGTTCCGTGCGCGTCAGAGTTCTACGGTCAGTTCGGCGACCTGACGGACTCGGTGGTGATGCGCGACAGCGGCAGCGGCCGCTCGCGCGGCTTCGGCTTCGTCACCTACAAGAACATACAGCAGGTCGACCACGCCATGAACAACCGGCCCCATGTGGTCGAGGGAAAGACCGTCGACCCCAAGCGCGCCATGCCCAGAGAGGTACCCCCCCCCCTCCCCCTACGCTCGCCCACCCCCCCCCCCCCCCCCCCCCCCCCCTCCCCTCCCCCCCCCCGTACATGAGTGGCGCGTGGTGTAGTTGTCGACGAAAAGCGAGAGCAACATTTCGACGAAGCGCCTGTTCGTGGGCGCCATTCGAGGCGACACGACGGAGCAGCAGCTCGAAGAGTACTTCTCAGACTACGGTAGCGCCAGGGTCCGTTGGGCTCGATGATTTTACGTGTTGTACTACTGTTGCGTAGGAGCGATCACGTCGACGGAGATCAAGCAGGACCGCACGAACCCGAATAAGCGGTACGCGTTCGTCCAGTTCGACGACTACGATCCCGTCGACCGCATCATTCGTGAGTGGGCCGCTGTCGCTGTCTTATGAGGGTGGCTTCGTCAAATTGCCCAGTTGTTCAGTGTCGGGTCCGCACACGGTGAACGGCAAGCAGGTGACCGTGCAGAAGAGTCTGAGCAAGGACGAGCAGCGCAAGGCGCAGCAGCAGGACCGAGAACGCGCCGCCAGGGACACCCGTTCCAGAGGAGTCGGACGCATGGGCGGTGGGGGAGGAGGAGGAGGAGGGGGACACGGAGGCGGAGGCGGCGGCGGATGGGACAGGAACGGCGGTGGAGGTGGGCCCCACCAAACCACTTTATTCGGCACTCGGGTGCACACCCGTCAATGTCCATTGAAGGCGGCTGGAGCAATCAGAGTGGCTACGGAGGCGGTTACGGCAGCGGAGGCGGCTACGGGGGCGGCGGCGGCTACGGAGGCTACGGCGCCGCGCCCCAGGCAGGATACGGTGGCGGCGGCGCCAACTACGGTAGCGCCGGTTACGGGGCCCCGCAGGGCGGCGGTTACGGCCAGCAGCAGGGCTGGGGCGCCCAGGGAGGCGGCTGGAGCCAACAGCAGGGACAGTGGGGTGAGGCTCTCGACGTCGTCGTTGTCCTACTCTAATAGTCATCAGTTCGCGTTTGAGGCGGCGGCGGCGGCTACGGAGGCGGCGGTGCGGCGGCCGCGCAGCCCGCCTACGGGATGGCGGCGCCGCCGGCGCAGGCTGGCGGCGGTTGGGCGCAGCAGGGTCAGCCGCAAGGGGGCTGGGGCGGCCAGCAGGTGCCCCAGCAGCAGCAGATGTCCCAGGCGCAGCCGCAGCAGCAAGGCTGGGGCGGCCAGCAGCCGGCGCAGCAGGGCTGGAGCGCCGCCCCGCAGCAGCAGGGCTGGGCGGCCGCTGGAACGCAGCAGTCCCAAGGCGAGCGGAGTTTTCGTCGGTGGAGCGGCGGTCGAGCAGTTCTTTCTTGTGGATTTTCAGCCAACGCTTGGCACAACCAAGGCGGCGGCTGGAGCCGCTAGGGCGCGCGTGGATCTTGGTCGACGTGCAACGCTGCCGCAGGTCGGTTGGGGGGCGTGGGAGCGGCGTGCGTCTTGCTCGCCCGTGTAGGCGACGTAGAGTCGAGTAGGGCGGCTAGAGGAGGCGTTTTAGGCGTGTCTCCCCAATTACTCGGTAGAACCACGTCAGGATAATAGGCAGAACAGGAACGAACAGCGGCAGCACCCGACCGTCGTCGTCGACCTACATGCCGACCCCCCAACTTCGTCAACGCTACCGCGCGCGCGTTCAATTTTTTTTTCTTTCGTGTCGACACCGTCCCACGCAGCGACTACATGTTGTCGCCCTCTCCGTGCGTCTGTTCGTCTCTCTCTCTCTCTGTGCGTGTGTACGCGCTCTGTGCTCGGCGTGCTGCTAGAGCGGTTAGCAAGTTGAATACACTACGATGTGACCCTCCGACTTGGCAGCTCGCCAGCTGACTTATGTTTGGTATTGGTGGGGGCGCGTGTCGCCCTGAGCAGCAAGTTTAGGGACTGGAGGAAGGCAGGCAAGGAAGGGAGGTGCTTGGAAGACTAGCTCCGCTCTAAGGCCCCAGTCTAAGGAGAGGAGTCCTAAGCAGGCTGTCCACGCAAGTAGAGTTGAGAGTAGAGAGTCAGGTATGACCGCTGCTGGTGGCGCTGCCGCCCACTTCCCTGCATGGCCTTCTACTGCGACTGCGTTCACCGACGTTCTTTTTAGGCTGCGGAAGGCAGACGAGCAGAGCGACGCGGTGCGCAGGCTGCCTGCCGCCGTCACAAGACCGACTCTGTTGGGCGTCTTGTCGAGCGCGAACGTCGACGCAAGCACACCAATGCGGCCGACACAGGAAATATCTGGGTTCGCAGTTGTGAATGTTCACTGCGACGTGGAGAATGTTGGAATAAACATGCTTGTTATCGCAGTGACTTCCATGAGTAACCTCGTTGATGATACCTGACCATTGAATGTTGACCGTTCGCGCTTGGTGTGGGCGATAGTTGCGTTGCCTGTAGTAGTGGTGACGATTGTGATTCGAAGATGGCGCAGGACGGCTATGACCCGACCACCTACTGCAAGCTCTTCTTGGGCGGCCTGTCCTACAGCTCGACCGAGGAGGGCATCCGAAGTGCGTGCCTTGGCGTGTCCGTCGGTGTCGCGTTCGCGAGCGTTCGAGAGGCGTTCCAGTGCTCTACAGCAACTGGGGCGAGGTGACGGACTGCATCGTGATGCGCGACGAGACCGGCACCTCCAGGGGCTTCGGCTTTGTCACGTACCGAACGCCAGAGCAGGTTGGGGGGCGCCCCCTGACTTTGTCCAACGTCCACCTGTCGTCGAAGTGGATGTGCGCTTTGCCAGATCGAGCTGGCACTGGCATCGCTGCCGCACTACCTGGACGGCAAGAGCGTGGACGCGAAGAAGGCGACGACGAAGCGACCCATCGGTGAGAGGCTCTCGCGGACGCGTGCGGCGCGGCGCGTCGAGGGGTACGCATCTCGTTGAAGGGAACAAAATGGCAGGCAACATGGCACCCATCAAGGCGGGCGGCTTCCGAACCTCGGTACGCGATCATTGCCCTCCGACCCGCCCGCGCTTCCACGGCCTGTCGACGCAGAAAGAAGACCGCTAGTTGCGTCAGTACCGCGCCGACCTGTTTCAGGGGCCCGAGATGCGAGACCCGAACTACTGCAAGATCTTCGTGGGCGGCATGGCGTACACGACGACCGTGGACCAGCTCAAGGGTGTGCTCGGATGGATGCTCGAGCCCCACTCTACTAGACCCGAACGAATGAAAAACAAATGTTCAGAGTTTTACGCGCAGTTCGGCGACTGCACGGACGCGATCGTGATGAAGGACGCGGCGACGCAGCGGTCGCGCGGCTTCGGCTTCGTCACCTTCAGACTCGCCTCCATGGTGCGGCGCGCACGCACGCGCATGCACGCGCACGCACGCACGCACGGATTCTGCACAGGTCGACACGGCGATGAACGGCCGTCCGCACATCATCGACAACAAAATGGTCGACCCCAAGCGGGCACTGCCCAAAGAGGTGCGTGCGTGCGTTTCGCGGGTTGCGCAGTGGAGGGGCCGTGCCACTCACCGCCGCGTCTAGGTCTGCCCGTCGAGCGAAGGCCACTTTCCCACGCCCCGCCTCTACGTGGGCAACCTGTCCAAAGAGGTGCCCGAAGAGCAGCTGAGGACCTATTTCGGGACATACGGTAGGGAATTTGCTCCATCTCCAGCTTATGTCGACTGAGTCGCGTCGCGTCGCGTGCAGGGGACATCGTGTCTATCGAGCTGAAGCAGGACAAGGTCTACCCCACGCGCAACTTTGCCTTCATCGTCTTCGACGACTACGACCCCGTCGACCGAGTCATGCGTGCGTGTCCAGCTTTTTTGGCAGGACTGGCGCCGACACTCGCAACCGCCCCCCCCCCTCCTTTGCAGTGTCGGGCCCGCACTTGATTACGGGCATCGAGGCGCAGGTGCAGAAGTCGCTCGAGAGCAAGGAGCAGCAGAAGCAGGCGGCGATGCGCGACCGCGAACGTCTCAACCGCCAGATGCAGTCGCGCGGTCCCGGCGATCGCGCTCCCGCCGGCGCCGGCGGAGGGCCGGGCGCGCCGCGCAACGGACCCGCTGGACCCATGCCGCCCGGAGGTGCGCAGCGCAGTCTGGGCGGTTGGTTCTCTTGCATGCTCAGCCTCCTCGTCTCCAGGCGGCGGCTGGGGCGGCGACCAGAACGGCGGCTACGGCTACGGATACGGCGCCGGTCCCGGCGGCGGAGCGCCGCCCATGGGCTGGGGCCCAGCGCACGGCGGCCCGCCCGGCCCCGGCGGAGGCGCGGGTGCTCCTGGCGGCGGCGCCGGCGGTCAGCCTCCCTGGCCCTACTGGGGCCCCTGGCCAGGTTTCCGTCTTGCAGACTGCACAGTTGAGGCCGATTGTGTGGTGCTTTAGGCTACGGCTACCCGTACGGTCCTGGCGGCTGGCCGGGTTGGGGCGGAGCGCAGGGCGCCGGAGGCGGTGGTGGCGCGGCAGGTCCGTCGGCGGGCGGGGGTCGTCCGCCGGCGCCGCAGCAGCAGCAGGCGACGGCGGCGACGCGTCCGCACGGGCCGGCGAAGGCGGCGGAGTCGGCGGACGCGACTGCCGACGCGTGGGGCGCCTACTACAACCAGTGGGGACCGTACGGCGCGCAGGCCTGGCAGCAGCAGCAGCAGCAGCAGCAGGGCGGCGGTGAGTGGCTGGCTCGCGCGAGCCGCGGACGGACGGCGGTGACGTCGTTGGCGACGTTGCAGGCAGCTGGCAGACGCCTGGCGCCGCGTCCACTGGCACGACGGGTTCGTGGTCGGGCCGCGGCTGACCGACCATCAGGTTCGCGTCTTGCCCCGTCGCGGCGCAACTTCCGTACAGTCGTACTTCCGTACTTTTAGGCCGTTGTTACTACAGACAGCGCTACAAAAGTACGATACCTACCTATCTACAACTACACACACCGTAATGTCTCTCTACGGCACTACCGCAGTGAGGGAGTTACGAAGCTATTGTTACTGGTTGTACGGTCGACCTGCACCGGCACCCCCAAGCAGTAGTTGTTCGGCTCCACTCCTTTTCCATACGTAGTCGTCTCATCAAGGTCCCCCCCCCCCATTCGTCGATGGCGCGTTCCGTTTTCTTCTCGATATCGCAACGCTCGTCACCCATCGGTCTGTGTTGCTTCGGACCACTGCGGCCCTCACTAGGCGTGCGTACGTACGTGCGTACCATTTACACGCTCGCATACCTTTGGACCTTCTTATTCTTTCGTATGGTGTACGGTAGCGACAACAACGCTATCTTGTGGCTATGTCAATCGTACATACATGCATACGTGGCACGCGCATCAGACACTACAGCAATTCAACAAACACGGTGAATAATTCAAATATGTGCACGTATATATACGTCGAGTCACTCACCAAAGTACTTTTTTGGTTTACTTTACTAAATAAAGTAAATAAAAATTTTGTTTTTATAAACAAGTACTTTTTTGTAAAATTGGCTATTCATAGCGTAATTTAGGTGTTTAATGATCATATAACATCAAAAGTACATAAACACTTCTATCACTATAATAGACATGTGAAAAAGCGCTAATAAAATTCTAGAAAGGGTTGAGTGAGAGGGGTTGTTCGGAGTTGAGTTGGTGGTGGTGGTGTTGGGGGGGGGGGGGGGGGGGTTGCACGTATGAGTATGACGTGCAGTGGAGCTTCACAGTTGGACAAGCGCCCGTATCATGTACTATCACGATGGAGACGCATGCCGCAGCTTCACCGCTGTCGCCACTTTTAGATGCGCCGACACAGGGAGGGAGCGGCGCCGCCGTCGCCAGAGGTGGTCGCCTTTCCGGCATGTGAACACGCAGCGCTTTGGAAGACCCCTCTTAGTGGCTAGTGAGGCTTATTGGCAATCGAAGAGTCTTGTTCCGGCTCGTCGCCATGACGACGTTTTGAGATCGAAATCTTGGCCGTGAGCCTCGCTTGGTCACCGCCTTGCACCACACGTTTCTATGGGAACCGCGACCGACCAATTGGCCCGTTCCGCTCTTTGCGCTCGAGCCGCCGGAGCGTCCCTCCTAACGCCGAACAATACTGTTGTCTTAGCGTTGCGAATTAAGTGCGTGTGTCGGCCTTCTTTGCACATCGTATTCGTAAGGTCACCTGATCACTTTCAGCAGCGATGGTCTCGGGAGCGCAGGCGCTCAAGTTGACGCTAGTGGGGCTGGTCTGGCTCGCCGCCCTCTCTCTGGGCCTACGACGCCTGGCGGACTCTCGAACGTGCCGGAGCCGACACACCGCCGCTCGTCGACAACTCGACGTCCGCAGGCACGACAGAAGTCCGCACGAGACGCGTCCAGCAACTGGCGCTTCCTCGAATGCTCTTCTGTATCACGCAACTCATTGTTGGGGGCCAAACGTGGCGCCAGCTGAGCCTACATGGAACGGTGGTTGGGGGGGGGGGTATAAAATGCAAAATCATATACCAAAAGAAAATGAACCAACAAGACATCTGCAAGCCTGAATTTAACAAAAAAAAATAGCAAAATAAAATATAATTCCCGTCTTGCAGAGCCAATTCTTTCGGGCCCTACCGTTCATACGGATAAAATACCCCGTAGCGCCCCCGCCCTGAATTTCTTAGCCCCTATACCCCCGGATGGTCTACAACTCCCCCCCCCCCCCTCCCAGATTGTTGAAACTCGTTTACATGTATGTAGCTGAGCTGTCGCTCCGTGCCTAGGCGTGACGTCGATGGGAGAGCAGATCGGGGACGGCCAGGCGCTACGCCGCTACCTCCAGGATTGGCTGGCGCCCTCCCAGGAGGCGCACCTCGACCGTCGCACCTGGAACCAGGACACGTTCCAACGCGTCCGCGTCGCCCTCGACCAATTCTTCAACAGCAGCTCGCCGGGAAAGCAACGTGTCAAAGGTTTCTTGCGCTTGCCGTGGATTCGCAAGGCGTGGGCGTGGCTCGGACAGTGTTCACCCATCTGTGTCCTATCACTGTTCGACGTACGTAACTCTATGTAGGAGAAGATGTAGCGCAAGCGTGCGATGCTGGCGCGTTCCTGGGCATTAGAGCAGGCGACTGTGTTGGAGGGAGGCGTCTAGTCAACATCCTTTTGTGACTCGCATTTGAACGTGGACTTTCTTTTTTCATATTTACTGGTGGAGTGCGACGAGTTGGGTGGCGGTGAGGCGCTGGTCGGCTTCTGCAGTCTGCCGAACGGCACTCAGCTGGCCGGCAGCGCCTGCTGCTCGGCGCTGCGCGGGCGATTCGTGCTCACCGTGCGGGGACCCTGCCTCGCCTTCTCGAGTCCCCTGCCCCAGACTGGCGCGAGCAGGGCCGCCGGCGACGGCCTTCGCGTCCGGCTCACGCTGCCCCACTCACCGTCCCACCTGCAGGCCGCTGACGAAGCCGACGACTTCGAACTGTACCTTCTGCCCGACGAGGAGGCGACACGCGGCGACGAAACAGTGGTCGACTTGACTCAGGCGCCGCCTGTCGTCGTGCTCGGTCCGTTCTCCCCCCCCCCCCGTTTCCGTAAGCCCAGCACGCGCGTCACTGCCGATTTTCAGAAAGGGGTTACAGCTACACGGTGCCAGTTGGGTACCGTCAAGTAATTGAAAATACGAGTTGCTGCGAGGAGCCCGCCTCACTGGCTGCTGACTCGAGACGAGTGTTTCTCGACTGCGCGATCGCCGAGTCGGCCAAGAACTGCTCGTGCAACAGCGTCTTCTCGGTGTGGACGAATTCGAGTTCGACGGAGCTGCCTCTCTGCGACGCGAAGCGGACGGTCGACTGCGTCGGCCCTCGCCTCGGCGGCGTCCTCAGCGGCGAGCTGCCTTCCACAGGCTGCGTCCGCCCCACCGACACCGACTGCTGCGAGCTCGGCGTCCACGCCGCCGCGATCCGCCGTCGGCCCACGATCGACGCGACCTTCAGCGCCCTATACGACGCCACCGTCTACTCGCCTCGCATGACGGTCGAGCAGCTCCTGTGGAAGAGCGGCGGCGACAATGCTGTCGAGAGCACACCAACCAGCAGCGGCCGCACTGTATGGGAACAACTGGGAAGCCGGTGCCGCCTTATGTTCTGCGATCTCTATCGTGTAAGAAATGCAAGTATATTATACGAACAATTATTCAGTTGAATGTATTGCCCTCTCCTCCACCGGTCTCCCTAGTTGCTGAGTTTGGGCTCAGCTTTTGGAGTCGCGTTGGCGCTGTCGCATCTGATTGCTCTGGCGCTGCGTCCGCGGCGCAAACGAGCGGCGCCAGGGCACGGAGGCGGCGCGGAGGATCGTCTGAATGAGCAGCAGCCACCGCGTCCGAACCCGTCTGTTCGACCGCAGCCCGCACTGCCCATCGTCTACGACAGGAACGGAGGCGGAGGCCGGGACCGCAAGGGGAGCGCTCCGACTGGCGGCGCTCGCGCAGGCCAGCTGCCGCCCGTACAGGCGCCGCCAACGAGTCGGCAAGCCGGTCAAGACACCTCGGACGCCATTGACTGACGAAAGAATCGTGAGAATTTCCCACAAACCGCATTATGGTTGATGTGGTGATAACGAGCGAGCTTGACCCGCCCATCTGCCTACCTACAAGTGACAATTGTCGCCATGCAGGGTTGCACTGTCTGTCGCTAGCGCAGTTCAATAGCTTGTACAAAGCGTGCTGTCGTCGTTGTACAGTGGGTGCGATGTCAGTTGATTCGACGACCAATGCGATGACGACATGCGACAAAGGCCGTTTGTGGTTATGAAAACCAGCGACTGCGGCCGGCGAAGAGGCCGTCCTTGAGCATGCGTCCGAAGCCCTGTTGTTTCCTCGGCGGCGCGATACCTGCTACAATGCAAGTGACGATGTGTTTTCGTCACTCAAACGTTTGTCAACTCGCTCACGTCCAACACGGTCTAGGTCGACCATGACCGGTCGCCGATCTGTTCCTCCCGCCGAAAGAGGCAGTGGGCGTAGGTGTTGCGGTGCTGGCTCGGCTGATCTTTGCGACAGATCCTGAAGTGCGCCATTTGACACGGCCGCGCTCAGTATTGAGCGAGTGTCGTTTGCCTGGCTGCTTTTGTTGAGTCGGTTCATGAGTCGCTTCATGATGGTCTTGCTGGGCGCCTTGGTGGAGAGGGAACGCGTGGGCAGGGCGTCGTGCCTCGCCGTCGGCAGGAGCACGTGAGAGGAGGACATGGAGGAGGGAGGGAAGACGGCCGGCACGTTGTCGTACGCGTCGACGGCCCCCGCCGCCGCCGTCGCCGCCTGCCGGCGACGCCACACCGCCTCCGACGACACGTAGAACGGCTTCGGCTCCAGTGGCTGCTGAGCACCGTTGCCCTGTCCAACCGTCAGGCCGTCGAAAGTGCAGCTTGTTGCATGCTCATCAAATACCGTACCTCGAGTGGGCCGGACACTCGTCTGACGAGCCCAACTCCGAGCTGCGGCCATCCCTCTCTGCCGAGGTCGACCGGAAAGTTCTTGGAGGTGGGCGTGGCGGGCATACTGCCTGCGGTGCCGGGACTGTAGCGTCGCTCCCCGGCCCTCCTACTCGTCTGCGGGGAAGCTGTCGTCTGCGAGTTTCGCTTCGACGCCCAGCTCTGCCGCTCAAATGACGCGCCCGACCGACGCGACATCTCGCCGTCTGTCTGCAACCAATCAATGGCTGTGTGCGAACAGTGTGCGATGTATCTCAGAAGTGGCTTACTTTTAATTCCCTAATAGATTAGCAATTTGGATTTCCCGCGCGATTCGATTTGCCGCAACATTCACACGAGTATCTAATTGATAATTTTGGGTTAGCGGTCGCACCAGTCCTAGTTCGGCGTAGTCGGGCTCTGTATTGGTGGAGGGGCGCCAGGGCCGGTCTCTGGGGACGGAATCTCGCGGCGAGAAGGTGTCCGGTGTAGCTGGCTCGAACTGGTGCTTGATGGCCGAGACCTTGCCGCGGCCCAGCTTCTCGGCGTTGATCACCTCGAACGGACTCAGCGCGCGTCGCGCACGCGTCGGCTCGACCGCCTGCAGCAGTCGGCCGTGCCAGCTAGCCTGCTCGGCCACTGCGCTGCGAGGCGTGTCGTAGTCGTTACTCTGTGTAGATGAAAGACGACAGTTTTTTACGACACACACGTGATTTGTACCTCGTACCTCTTCGTAAGGCTTTTTGCTGGGCTGCGGGGGTCTGGCGGCGCCGAGCTGGATCCGTTTTCTGTTCCAGTAGTTTTCGTCCTGCTCAAGCTCATGGAGGCGCTGTTGAAGTCCTGCGCCCGGCCGGTAGTGGTGTTGCTGCGGTGTCGGTACGTCCATGTGCTGAGGTCGGGCCGTCGGAAAGAGTTGGTTGAGCCGAGTACGAGGGCCAGTCTGGCGGGCGTCGACGATCGCCGAGGTCGCGGCCATGCCGTCCAGGTTGAGCTCGAGTTCGGCGACTAGAGAGTCGACGTCTTGCGCGTAATGAGAGCCGCTGGTCGGGGGACCCGGAGGTGGGGCGTCGCTGGTCGACGTGCTCCGCGGCTGGTTCGGCTCGGAAACACGGTGCGCTTCGGCCTCGTGCCTGCGACTCGACTGCTGGGGCGCGGGCATGGATTCGCGCAGACTTTGCGCTGAGCCGAGGCGCTCCGATCCTGGCCCCGATCTGTCCCTGGCGAGGCGGTAGTCTTGCGCCGTGTAGGTTTTGGGCGCGCCGACCGTCGTTGGAATGCGTTGCTCGAATAAGTCGAACTGCTGGTGTGGGAACTGCTCGGCCTGTCGCGACGGACGAACGTAGACGGCGGCGCCGTTGGGACTTTGATTCGGCACCGGGAATTTCAAAGGTGACTTCGAGAGGTAGGCTGTGGCCGAGGAGCGCCGCGGCTCGTACACCGCTTCGTAGACGGGCGCCTCTTCCTGTGCATTGCCGCCCTGAAATGGCATTCCCTCCTTTGCGATAAAACGCACCGACGCTTGTCAAGTGCACCTTCAGTTTGCCCATCGACTTTGTCGACCCGAAGGAGTTGGTTCGGTCGGCGAGCCTTCTGTGAGAGGCGGCTGCAGTTGCCGACATCTGTTGCAGTGGAGAGGGCGGCTCTTGTGCCGATGGTCCAGGTGCGCCGCTGACTCTGCGTGGCGATGGTACGGTGACGGTGTGGTTGGTGTGGACTGGCACCAAGTCCGGAATATCTTTTGTGGGCCGGCGTCGCGGGTGCCGCCGCGATGGATCCGCGGCCTCCTCGTCGGTGCTCCAGCCGCAGATCTCTGCGATCTCGGCCGAGCCGCTACCTTAGATGATGCTCTCGGTATTGGCATGAGAGTCGAGACGCACAACACAGCTTCTGTGTGGTAGCTAGCACGAACTCGTTACCGAAAGAATGCTGGTCGTCGTGCTCTATTCGGGCTCTGTCGAACTGCAGGAGGTCCGGCGTCGTCATCTCCTTCATGTCTTCCAGCGACTTGAACTGGCCGCCGAACTCGAGCCACTTTCTCGTGTACTCGACGTTGCCGCCACTGAGGAGCGGGGCCGCCGCCGCCGGTGCGCGCGTCGGCGTCGTCTGCTCGAACGCCGTCGCCGTCTGCCGCGGACGGACTCGGACCGTGGCAGAGTGCTGCATCTGCTGCGCTTGCTGCGGGTACTGCTGCTGCTGCTGCTGCTGGTGATCGTGGTGGTGGTGGTGCGGCTCGCGCGGCCAACTGTTTGAGGGGTAGGAGGGCGGCTGAGCGGCCACCCGGGAGGAGGAGACGTCCGCCTCGCGGCGCAGCTCTTCGGTAATTTGGTCCAAGTAGGCGACGGCGTCTCGAAACCGCGACGACCGCTCCTGCTCGTGACGTCGCCTCGCCATCTGGAGCATCCTTTCCACTTTGGCGCTCGCCTCGTCCAACTGCTGGCTCGTGGCACTCTAAGCGGTTACGCGTGTTCGTCCCTGCTGCGCAACCGTGTCTTCCAGCTGTATGTATGTAGGTGGAGGGCGACGAGTCTCTGTCCTGTCGGCTTAACGTCGTGCGTGGTTTAACCCGCTTGGTTACATGTTGATGCACTTCCTGTAGTACCGTATTCCTGAGATGTATTTCCCAGAATATAAGAATTTCGCTTCTCTCCCGAAAGAACCCACCAGGCCCTGCCGTAGGTTTTATTCGCGATGGCTGGTTCTAATTGCATCCATATGCGCTGTGTAGTAGCTACTATGTACCTATAGATGAATGCGACCTTGTAGCTGTCGAGGCTGGAGCAGGTCGACAAGTTGGAGCTGCGTCGGCTCCTCCTCCAGATGGGAACGTTTTCGTAGCTCTTCCGGAGTTCGTCGGTGACGCCAACAGTCTCGAGATAGTCCTCGTCCAGATGAGGAGCGGTGGGGCCGACTGCCGACTCTTGCGGCTCCAGCAAAAGGGCCGTCACGCGCTTTGGACTGCCGACGACGGCGACCTCGGCTATTGCGGGCAATTTGACTGTGGACCTGTGCAATACGCTGCCGCTCGGCGGCTGCAACGGCTTCGGCTTTCGTCTCGTCTGCGTCTTCTGAGGCGACAGTTGCTTCTCGGAGCGACGCTTCTCATTGTTGTCGTCGACAGCGCCAACTGCGCCGGCAGCGGCCGGCGCGACATCGCGCGTCGCTGGCGGCGCCGTCAGCTGTTGCTCGGCCGAAAGCGGAGCTGACGGTGGCAGCGGCGGCGGCGGCGCCACGCGGCCGCTGGCACGGTCTGACTTTGAAGTGGGCCCTTCCGAGTTAATGGGCTCATTGTGCAACTCGGCCTGCGCCCTCGGCTTCTCGGTCGTCGGCGCCGCCGGTCGCGCTCCAGGGACGCCCTCCACGCGGCAGTGCCGAAAGCAGCGCTCGTTCGACACGGCGCACACTCGCGCCTGGGACGACATTCACACCTTCCGACAGAGTGAAAATCCTTCGGTACATACAGCAATACACAGGAAGCGAGCTTTGCTCTGGATTACTTCGGTGCGAAAGGGAAAGCATGCGTGAACTCCATCCCAAGCCGACGGTCTTGGCGAAGGCGGAGCGCGCCTTCTTGGCGACGATCTCGGTCGACGTCTCGACGGCGACGGAGACGCTTTTGCGGCGTCTCTGCTCTTTGGGCAGAACGACGGCCAGACTGCAGCCGTGCAGGCGGCGTCGCGCCTCGGACAGCGTCGCCTGGCAGAACTCGCGCACGTCGGACCGGCGCAGCTCCGTCGACGAGAGGCACGACGACTCGGGAAGCGCCGCCGACGGCGCTTGCGGCGAGCAGGCCGGCGGAGTCGGAGGAGGAGTTTGGAACTCCTCCTGTTTGTCGGCGAAGAACTGACCCATCTGCTCTATCACCTGGAATTGTTTAGTCTTGCAGCGCGCGAGGAAGTGGAACTGACGCTGCTTTTACCACTCCATTTTGTTGCTTGCGTCACGACCAACCGACCTTAGAAATATCAGCCTTTGTATCGTCGTCGAGTTGAACGGTCGACTCCATGGCAGTGGCGTAGCCAGTCATGCTGCTCGTTGTCGAGGTCGTCATTTCCTTTAGTGGAGGTTCAGGAGTCACGCTTTTCTGAAGTCGAATGTGCTTGCGTGAGGCAAGCTCGAAAAATGTCTATATTTCTATCGGCAGCCAACTTGTGCAACGCGAGGCGCGTGGGTCTCGCTGTTGGCGCTCGCGACGAGCGTTCCAGACTCGCAAGAATCGACAGCGGACGAGTTCGACTTTCTGCGCTTGTCCTTCTTCGGCTTGCTGCGTCTGCGCGTCGACTCGACATGCCCTGCGGATGCGGCAATCGGTGTTTGCCAGGAAAATGAACATCTGACGACGACGTGAGCGCCAACTTTCGTCATTGTCTTCCGATGAGTCGGCGGGACCGACTTCAAGCGCGACCCCATCGCGTTTCTTGTCCGCTCGGACCTTCTTCGGCCGCCTGCGCTTTGCAGCTTTTGTTCTGAATTCGTGCGTTGATCTGCAAATTGCAAAAATTCAATCACAGGTGTCTACAAGTTGTCCAGTTTTGGCGTGGCGTCGCTTCCCCTGCTGGAGTCGTAGCCATCGCTGTCTTGTTGTGACTGTCCATCTTTGACTATTGTTTCGGTGTGCGGCTGCACTTGTTCTTGTGGAGCTCCATCATTTGTCAACTCCTCTTGGGATTTGGAGTTGTTCAATGCTTTTTCATCTCTGAAGCTGCAATTTTTTGCTTCCGGTTAAGGCAGTGCGCACTTGTTGAACACGACGGTACAATTGCTACAAGGTATAGTACTGTATTCGCATGTATATAAGGTACGCATGTTCATTCCAGAACATTTAGTATCCGAGTGAGTTACAACGTTGGTACATACCTGCCATATGTTGAGTAGCTGCATACAGACCTCGCAGGGCCTGCAGTCATACTTTGGGTAGATACCATGTAGGTACATACACACACACACATATAAGTGTACGCAAGGTGCACGAACTTATCGAAAGTGCCGGCGAGGAGGGCGGAGAGGGGCAGTAGGAGCTGGAGTCTGCTGGACCGCTGGAGCGGCGGCCAGCTGGAGCACATGATCGCGTCGCGGGCGGGCCAGTCGGCTGGCCGCTGAGTCGGCAGGTTGTCGAGCGCGCGCCTCACGATCGAGCCGGCGCTGACGGCCCGGTACGGACGCTCGACGCTGTCGCGACCGCTCTTCGCGTACGAGAGCGGCGGCAGTGTCGGCGCCGGCCTCTCGAACGGCGCTGGCCTGAGCCGGGCGGTCGGCGTCCTGTGAGAAGCACGAATGACACCACAAAAAATCCGCCGTCAATAAGTAGACGCTGCCTACCATTTCACGTCTGCTCGTCGTGAGGCCGAGCCCGCGCTGCTGCTGAGGGCGTTCTCGCCAAGGAGTATGGCCAATGGAAGACGCAGCAATCCGCTCTGCAGTTCCCTCTCGGCCGTAATGGCTCCTGTACACCGCTGGATCCAGGCGCGACCATGACGACCTAGTGGCCTCTCTTTGCTTCTGTTGCACCATGAAATTGTTGGACCTCGGCACCTATTTTTGATGTCGCGACACGGAGTAGGGCGATCCGGTGCTAAAATTGCTCAAGCGCGCTGCACAATGTATGTACAACTGCATCTTGGATTCCGTTTAGTGAGGTCTTGCGTCACAGAGACGGAAGAGGGCATGTAGGGCACACACTTTGAAAAGGTCCTATTGCTCGAGTAGACATGTGGGCGTTGGGTCCAGGCGAGGGGGGAGGCGGCGCTGGAGGTGTAGTTGGCGAGCGCGACCGGCCGTCGCGCGGAGAGAGCGCTCGTCGTCGCGTGCGTCGACTCGTAGCGTCGTGGAGGAGTCGCAGTGGCCGAGCTCGCGTTGGCCGCCGTCCTCGTTCCCGTCGCTCGGTAGGCCGCTAGGGACGACAAGCCGCCAGCGGCGCTCGACCCGTAGTCGGGCATTGTAGCTGGGCTTGCGGTAGCCGGAGCCGGCCTTGTTCCAGCGCACCTTCAACGAGTGTTGTAGTGCCACCTACATATATCGCCGGAGCAGTAACTGTGGCTTACCGAGTTCCAGCTGGTGGCGGGCGAGGCGCCGACGAAGGCGGTGTTCGGCTCCAAGGAGCTGGAAGAGCTGCGTCTGCTCGACCAGTAAGACGAAGTGGCAGGTGCGTCGCGGCGCCGCTGCGCCGCTTTGTCTTCTTGAGCCGTAGCCGCTCATGCCGGCTTCGACTTCGAAACTTTCCTGCTCTCCTCCCTCTCGCTCCGTCTCGAGAGCGGGGCCCCACTGCAATTCGACGCGCTGTGAACTACAGCCGCGCTTAAAGTGGCAGCGCGCTGTCGCCGACTCGTCGCCATTGTACAGTGCCCGCAGCGAAAGCAGCGTTCGCGCAAGTCGGCGGGCGAACTCAGGCGAATACAATGGGCGCGGGGCGTTGTCGATCATTATTTACAGTCAGCGGCACGTTAACAGCCACTCCTCAGGTGGTTGTTCAAAATCGGGGCACTCAGCGGAGTCGCATGCAATCGCGCGCCGTTCCGAGTTCCCGGGTTTTGCTCGAACAGTCGCAAAACGAGTAAATGTCTGCATTGCAATTCCTACATACATTTCTGTAACACGTTTCACATTTGCTTGTTTTACATTAAGAATTACTTGTACAATAATTACAGTATCTAAAAGCAGTTAATTGCCTACCTACAGTAAATACACCAACATAGTTACGATATTATTCAAAAACGTCTGGCTTCTACATAGTTTTAGTGGAGGAATTTAACATCTGAGTCCAGACGGCACTTAGTAGGGGGGGGGGGGGTGTAGTTTGGCGTCGGTGTGGTTGATGAATGTGAGTAGGCGGTGCGGTGCCGTCGAGCGCCAGCCAGCGCCGGCGCCGCCTCTTCGCTTTTGGCCCCACCCCACCGGGCCGGGGCGGCGAGGCGGGCCCCAATGAAGACGGGGACAATAATTCGACGAGCGGCGACTTGAAAAGGATCGCCGCCCGGTGAAGCGACGCTGCGCTTATTAGATGCGACACTTGGCGTGCACACTCACCTTGAGCTGGGTGCCTCGCGCGCGCTCTCTCTCTCTTTCTTCCTCTCTCTCTCACCGGGATTCCGCGCCGATGAAAACGAGCCGCCTCTGGTCGGCGTCGCCAGCGGCGCGGTGCGGAGCTGCCGCCCCGTGGACGGTCGCTGGCGCTGTGGGCGGTTGGGTCGTTCGTTTTCGCGGCTGCGCGGAGCGCGCACTAGCGCGAGGGTCGGTGGGTCGGCGCTCGGCAGCGGCCAGCGGCTGGTCGGCTGCCGACTAACGAGAAGAAGCTGCTGATGCTTGGGCTGCTCGGGCCAGTGAAAACACGAACCGACACTTTACCGCTGGGGGCGAAGGGGCTTCCGGAAAACCTTTGACGCCGACTGGCGGACGAGCGCCCCGGAGCCGAACAGTTGCGCATCCCAATTGAACGCGGCACGTCGTCAAAAAGCAAAGCTGCCCCATGGCTCTAAGAGGCACCGCCAGCCAGCTGCGTTAGCCGAGCCTCGTTAACTGCGATGTATTACTCACATATACAATGGAAGAGTTCATACTCGCCAACAAAGTGATTGAGAAAACTTTGAAAGTGATGAATATTACTACTAGATATTCTACAACATACAATAATTGAGGTACCTTAGTTTGACCGATGTAGTAGTTACATAGTTTTGCAATGATAACGTTTCTTGCAAATTAAAAGCGACATTCATTGAGCAGCAGTTTCTGCATTGCTTCTGGCCCAATGCAGTAAAAAGCTAATTCAGAGTTGTTTTTATCTTCAGCCAGTGAGAAAACCTGTGTGTACTACCACTGACTAAAACGCTTGTACAAAGTCGTAGTTATCACACAAAAACTTACAAACTTCGCACAACCTTAATTCTTATGAAACATTACTTAAACACTCGTTCATTGATAGAAGCTAAATAATGTTAGTGTCACTGCGTGGACTCTACATGAAGCACTTACACGAACGAGCATGCGGAAGTGACACATATATATTGTACGTGATAGCGTACGGACAGTTCGGTCTTAGTGGTGTATTACTTAACGAAAAACGTTACACCAGAGCTCCAGTCGCCGTTCGGCCTTCCACGCGAGGCAACAATAAGTACACGTATGCGAATCATGTTTTCGACCAAACCAAACTGAAAGTCAGGCAGTATGATTTGGAAGCGATGGAATCACTCGAGAGAGAGGGATAGCCTACCGAATGGAGCTTCGTGTTATAATGAATTGAACATTTCGAATAATTCCGTTGTGGTTGCAGAGGGGCCCAATGAATCAAATGAGGATCGTCGGGCGTCTAAGAGCGTAGTCTTACAAAGGCTGATTTACAATGTACCTAAATAGTACTGTGGCTGGATGGAAGTCAGAGGGGGACGCGCGTACAGTGAGCCGAGGGCAGGGTGACGAAGAGCTGGAGCAGGACTAGCAGGGCGAGGGCGAAGACGACTGCCGCTCCACCGGTGGCACGAATCTGGGCGCCGGCCACCGCGTGCTCCGTTGCCGACCGGTTCTCCGCTCTGCTGGAGGAAGGGTCGGAGGTGGAGGAGACGGCAGCGGCTGCGGCGGCGGCGGCCCTCTTCCGGCTGGCTCGGTGTGCGGCGTCGCGCCTCAGGTCCGCCATGTGTGCCACTCTCGACTCGTTGCAGAAGTCGCCCAGACACCAGCAGTACATGATGCCTTGGAGCTCCAGGCAAGCGTGCTGGACGTTGCTCAGCGTCGGGTCCGCATGGAGCAGCTCTCGCTCGTAAAAGTCCTTCGACAGGCAGAGCCTGCTCACCGTCCCGAACTTGTTGTCGAGAGCGTCGAAGATGCGCACCACTTTGCGCGTCGTCACTGGGAAATTGCAGCCGACGTACTGGACCATGGGCGCCTTGCAGGTGACGGGCGTGAGCCCGTTGGCGCGGCATCGGATCGCGGCGTCGGCCGTGCCGCCGAGGAGGCAAACGACGAGCGCGGCCAGCAGCGCCAGCCGTCCGCCGCCGGCCATGCCCGATCCGCGTGCTCTCCTCCCTAGCGCGGAGACGACCCGTCTCGAGTAAGCCTGAAACTCGAGTGCTCTCACCCAAACACAAACGCGCGCGCCAGCGCTCTTGCCAACAGACATATAGCACGGCATGCCGCCGCTCCTGCCTACCACTATATGGAGCGAACTGCCCCCCCCCCCCACTCCCATAGTGTGATACTGCGACATTATGCACAGGAATTCCGTGAAAAGATGCACCCGTTCTGATTCCGTTATTAGAAACGCTAAAGATACCATCTTTTCTCGAACATGCGGCGTTAGTCCAGTTTAACCGTTCGTTTGACACGCAAAAAGTACACGTGCGCTCGCATCGCATTCGCAACTATTGCTTGATTGTATCTCCTGCACATCGCCTGAAATATTCCACTGCGCAGGCGGGAACTTTTGAACTTGACCTCAAAACACATTACGTTCCTCTAATCAAACATGTAATCTTAGCCGTGCAAACTCTCGATGGTAAAACATATTGAGACGAAGGTCCGCCGTATGTGATATGTTGCATGTCAGTTATCGGTAGTGAGTGTTGTTGCATTGGTTACATTTGAGTAGTGTACGCTCATGTCAGCTCAA
The DNA here is from genome assembly GCA_030248085.1 of Paralinhomoeus sp. GSCO2_6. NCBI lineage: Eukaryota > Metazoa > Nematoda > Chromadorea > Monhysterida > Linhomoeidae > Paralinhomoeus > Paralinhomoeus sp. GSCO2_6. Next base: position 1,403 of record JASAMY010001024.1, on the reverse strand, counting down.
TACACTCAGCCCAATACAAAATGCACAATTATGCCACACTACAATGGTATATCATTGTATATCATACAATGGTATACAATGGTATACAATGGTATATCAGAAAGAAGGCCACTGACGTTACACACGCAGACAAGACGCAAACTCTGATGATGCACTACTACACTCAAACATTACAGTGTTTCTGCTACATCATTATGTCTACTGTATCTCTATGCTACTGTACTGTACCTCTCACCAACCATTGAAAAACCAAGAAGCGACAGCGTAGCGGAAGGAATGGTATATGCCACACGTAAACGCAACGTATGCGACACGTAGTTTAAAATCGGTTTGAAACTTTTAGGAAATGGGAAAGCAGCCAAATGCGTGGGTTTTGCGCTAAATCTGTGTTTTAAAATCTACGCAGAGTTGGCGCGAAAGCCACGCGAGTCGTGGAATACGCATTTCTCAGTAATGCTTCGCCTAAAACGAAACTCGCAGCGGAGAGGGAAGTTGGGCCAAAAAAATCCTTATGCAAACAAAACGAGCGAATACGGCGGGCGCATGATTCCTATGAGCCTTTTTTGGACAGGCTTCTTCTGTGGACTTTTTTCGCAGCGTCTCTCGAAAACATCAATATTTTCTGGTCTCACCCAAGCTGCGCACAAATTCTATCTTCGCAAATCCAATATGGGCCGTCCAAACAGAACAACCGGTCTGATTGCAGCGCCGTGCTTCCTTCCACGGGCGCTTCGCTCGCAGCCGAAACGAAGCGAGAGGTTACACTGTTGGGAATGAGTCAAAGATGCGATCATCGGTCGCTCGTTGCTGTTAACGGAACGGCCCGCTGGGAGCAAGCAGCCGAGAATTGCGCATAGTAAGAGTCTCGGAAGGGAAGTGCGTCCGAGGGAGGTCCGGCCGGCGGCCGCGTCGCCGAATTCGGTGGCCGGCTCCGGCCCGCCGGGCTGGAGCGGATAAAGACGGACGGCGCGAGGCTCGGTTTGATTGATCCCTTAGCATCGCGCCTTGCTTGGCTGCCTGCCTGCCTCGCGGACCAGCACGCTCGGCCAGGTTGCCAAGCCCAACCCCACATCGCGCGCCCTGAAGCACACGGCCCGCGTGAACTCCCTCCACACGCTCGTTACAAGTTCACGCTTGAGCTACAGACATACATGTCATATCACACACACTGTATGTACTAGCACTCTCGTCTACACCCGTTCGACGGCGGCAGCTAAAGGCGCATTGACTGCACACTGGAAACCCGGCCGATTGCGTTAGAGCGGAACAATGCGTCGATGAAAATTTAATTTCCTTTTATTCAAACGGTTCTACTCGGCAGCACGACCACAAGTGTGCTGGGCTGGAAGCGAGACTTGCAACATTCGAAGGCGTGAATAGCATGGTAGGAACATGACGCATTG